>JABSNV010000203.1:0-87444 GCA_024085815.1 Flaveria linearis | reverse complement strand
CATGGAATGTCTCTGAGGGCGTGAGAACAAGAGGACAAACTCATCATGGGAATGTCTGCTTGTACTCATGCTTCCTGTCTCAGATGGAACCAAAGAGTTAGAAGATGCCTTAAAGGATAGTAGTTGGGTTGAATCGATGCAGGAGGAGCTGCTTCAATTCAAAAGACAAAAGGTCTGGAATCTATGCCCACTACCATCTGGTCAAGTACCCATAGGCACTAAATGGGTATTCAGGAACAAGAAAGATGATAGAGGCTTGATTATCAAGAACAAGGCAAGACTAGTAGTTCAAGGGTACACCCAGAGGAAGGAATTGATTATACTGATGTCTTTGCACCTGTTGCAAGACTTGAGGCAGTTAGGATCTTCCTTGCTTATGCTGCATCCAAGAACTTCACAGTCTACCAACTTGATGTCAAGTGTGCTTTTCTATATGGGGATATAGATAGGGAAATCTATGTGTGTCAACCTCCAGGATTTGAAGACCCACAGCACCCCAACTATGTGTGCAAGCTGGACAAAGCTCTATATGGGCTGCACCAAGCACCTAGGCTGTGGTATGAGACCTTGTCTCAGTTTCTCCTGAAGAATGGATACACTAGAGGTACCATTGACAAGACTCTTTTCATCAGAAAGAGGAGAAGACATTTTGCTTGTACAAGTCTATGTTGATGACATCATATTTGGTTCTTCAAACGACCAAATGTGCAAAGACTTTGAAAGCATTATGAAGCAGAAGTTTGAGATGAGTTCCATGGGAAAAATGGACTTTTTCCTAGGAATCCAGGTGAAACATGAAGGAAGGGTTCTTCATAAGTCAATCTAAGTATGTCTCAGACATCTTAGAAAGATTTGAAATGAAGGACTGTAAACCAGCCAAGACACCCATACCCAGAAACCATAATCTTTGCCCTGACCTTGAGGGGGAGGATACTGATCAACATCAGTATAGAGCAATTATTGGTTCTCTGATGTATCTCACTGCAAGTAGACCAGATATCATGTTTGCCACATGCATTTGTGCAAGATATCAGGCTGCTCCAAAGGTGTCTCACCTAGCTGCTGCAAGAGAATCCTCAGATACCTCAAGGAGCACCTAAACTAGGTCTCTGGTATCCAAGAAATAGTGATTTCAATCTCTATGGATACTCTGACAGTGACTATGGTGGCTGCAACATTGACAAGAAATCAACATCAGGAGGATGTCAATTTCTTGGTGGAAGGATTATCTCATGGCAATGCAAGAAACAATCCTGTGTCTCTACATCAACTGCTGAAGCTGAATACATTGCTGCTGCTAGCTGCTGTGCTCAACTGCTATGGATTCAAAATCAGATGTTAGACTATGGGTTCAACTTCATGACTACTCCTATCCATATTGACAACAACAGTGCTATCTCCATTACTGAGAATCCGGTGAAGCACTCCAAGACAAACACCATTGATATCAGGTATCATTTCATTAGAGATATTCATGAGAAACAGCTGATAAAGTTAATCAAAGTTGACTCAAATGAACAATATGCTGATTTGTTCACAAGGCATTTGATGAACAAAGTTTAAGTATCTCATATCAGCAATTGGGATGATAAACATTGAATAACTACCTCTTTTGAAGACCTTTTTAAATGAGTAATGTCTTGTGTCAATACAATTTAAGCCCTGTTGCAAAAGATCTTTAAATTATTCCAAGTATAAATTCCTTCCGAAGAGGAATTAACTCTCGGAAGATATTCTTGAATATCTTCCGAAGCCAAATTCCTCATGGAAATTTTCTTCTCGGAAGAGTTTTTGGTCTCGGAAGAAGCGATTGATTCTATATCAGATCTACTTCCGAACTTATACAACTCTCCATTCGGAAAGACAACTTTACCTTCGGAAGCAATGCCTGGCTTCGGAAGATAAAGTGCCTTCAAAGGACAATTTTACCTTCGGAAACAATACAAGCTTCGGAAGATAAATTGCCTTAGAAAGAAAATTACCTTCGGAAATGTTTTACCCTCGGAAGTAAAGATTTTTATATGTAACGGATATCTTTTGGGCCCCACTCTGTAAAAAGTAAAGATTTGTTGATAATGTCAGATTATTTAAAATTATCCTTGCCGCCATCATCATTTCTCTCTCCGCCGTAAACCACCATACACCCCACAGTAACCCCAAAACAGTTACCCTATTACCACCACCATACCACTATTCACCCTTTTAAATAATCTTGACTTATCAATTTCATCTTCTTTTACCACTTTACAGCCCTAGTTCCCTTCACTCAAACCATAAACTTCACTCAAATTTCAAGCTTACCTTTTCTCCAATGGCGCTAAACCCTCAGCACAACCAAGTCGCATTACTTGACTCGTCAAGGATGCTGACTTCACCCAAATCATCACCTTTCTCACCGAATCCACCTACCTCACTGCACTCACAGTTAACCCAACCGTATACTCCAACCATATGTCAGAATTTTGGAGCAACGGAGACTACATTGCTGAATGGGGTTCGAGTCCTGAGAACCAGAGTTTGTGGCCAAGAGTTGGTCATCAATGAACAGATCATCAGGGAGCATCTCGAGCTTCACGATGATGGGGCTCCTACTGAGTTCCCCAAGGAAGACTTGGAAGGCACCTATATCCTCATGGGATATGGAGGGATGTCAGCAGGTCCACAGTATACAAGTTCAACTTCTCTTACCATTGGAAGTTCCTGCTGCACATTGTTTTGCCTGCCTCTCCCCCACAATCAGGGGGTTGGGATCAAATCCCATATGAACTAGGATGCCTAGTTCATGGGTTGGTGAGAGGCCTCAGATTCAACTACTCACGATTCGTGTTGAACAACCTAATCGCCAATCTCAGCAGGGATACATTCTTCATGTATCCCCGATTTCTTCAACACATAATCAACTGTGAGATGGAACCAAGCAAGCTTGTCTGCGCAGCTGCTCTTCCTGTTCCACACATGAGGCCTACCATCTTCAAGACACTGAAGAAGATGTCCACCAACTTCACTGGACGGTACACTCCATTACCTCCAGAGATGACTGAGCGCATAGCTCCTGGTGACATCCCTGTTCTCCCCACAGGTGATGAACCCACACCAGCAACATCCACCACAATACCAAAACCTTCTTTACCCATCAAAGCCACATATCAGAGACGCCCCAAACGAACCTTGTTCAATCTACTCTGATTGAACAAGCTCCTTCTGTTCACACCCAAAGGACTAAGTGGAATCATGGGCTCCCACTCAGTCCGAGGTCACACCATCCTTCACAATTGACCTCAATGTGGGTTTTGAGTCTCCTCAGTCTCAAACCCCTGAGCCCGAACCCCAAGCCTTTAGCCCACAGGGTGAGTCTCTACACTCCCCTGTGCAGCCTTCTAGGGACAGCCCCACCATAGGCTCAATGCCTGTAGACATTGATCAAGGTCCCGGGTCAGTAGGACTAACCACCCTCTCTTTCACTGACCTTTTGCTCCGAACTGATGAAGAGATTACATCTCTCCATGGCCATGAAGTTGATCTACAACACCCACTGAGAGATCACCGAGCCAAGAGGATCCCTTGTCTCTAGCCCCCATCAGAAGCCTGCTACTGAGGTGAGTCCCACTGATGTGGAGGGGACTCATGTAGACTCAGCTGCCACTACTCAGAGTCTCTCATTGAGCTCTCAGGACAGTGGTAACATAATTAGGACTGAGTCTACGGCAACTTTGCCCATTGACATCTCTGAAAGAGATGACTCTGAGCAAGGAAACCAGGTGCCAAGAAACCACATCTGGTGGTGAGAGTGAGCATACTAGGTATGTTATCTCATCTCCCCATGATTCTTCTTATGAAGATGAGGGAAGTATGCAACTAACACTTCAGTACTTGCTTTCTAAGGTCTCCAACCTGGAATCACAGGTGAAGATCTTAGAATCAAGGACTGCCACTCAGCAACTTGAGATTAACTCTCTCAAGGCTCAACTAGCTGAGAAACAGACGGAGAGGTCTGTTAGGCATGTACCAATCCAGTCTCAATGACTTCTTCCTCTAGCTCATCTAGCTCTCAAGATGATGCTACCAAAAAGGGGAGAAAGTTCAGAGACAAACACCTATGGAACCACAGACCCAACTCATTTCACCCAACAAATCATTACCCACCTGAGTCATCTCAATCCTTTCTGGAGATTGACTCAAGGATGCTTCAAGATCTCTACAGACTTTTCACAAAGTTTGTATTGAGATCATCCCTAGAACAGCCCAGCCCCGACACCACACTTGCATACTTTGGGGCTGAGGAGCTTCAAAGACTGACTGCACCTTCTACCACTGTGGAGGAAGTTGGTCAACCTAAGGTCTTCATGGAACCTGAGATTAGCTTCGAAGGGGAAATGGGGACTGATGGCCCAGCAACTAAAACAGATGGACAGAATCTGCAGCAGTCTCATCTTCCGAAGCTCTAGCTGAGGCTTCCGAATGGAGCCTCGGAAGAACAAGACAAGTCTTCCGAGGCCGAAATAGAAGCTGCGGAAGGCTTATTTCAGATGTCCGAGGAACTGACCATCACAGATGTCATTGCTGAAATTGCATCTGAGGTGAGCAGGGAGGACATTTCTGATATACCTCCAACCCAAGCACCAGCTGAACTTCTCTCTCAATCACAACACTCCATCCAAGAACCACCACAGTCAAGCACAATCAAAGACAAAGGCAAAAGAAAGTTGACTGCGGAAGAGCTTCAGGAGGAGGAAAGATTGAGAAGGCTAAAAGAAAGGTCGGTTTCCTACTGAGAAGCTGTTAGCTGCTAGTTCTAAGGCAGCTGCAGCCAATCAGGAAGAAATCAACCTAAAGAAGAACAGCACTCATTGACCAGCTCATCAGCCTAGGAGCTGTCAATGAGGAAATACTCCTGCTACCACTAGAGGAGTTGGTGACTTTGGAGAGGTCAACCAGGCTACAACAAGAAAGGGAAGCCAGGTTGGCCTTGGAGAAGGCAGAAGAAGAGCGGAGGGAGGCAGCCCTGAAGCTGAGAGAGGAGAGGATCAAATTCCTACTCTCAAGAGGCTTCAGTCTTCCTGAACTGTCTCCACATGATGATGATATGATCCTGATGCTCCACAACAAAGAGCAGATCAAATGGAGAAGAAAAGGAAGAAGGCTGCTAGGGAGAAGTTGAAGGTGAAGAGGAAGAGGGAGGAAGAGAAGGAGGTCACTGCTGCCAAGAAGTCAACTGACAAAGCCTGGATGAAGGACTACCTCCGGGCTCATGGCTTCTCTGGTAGGCAGGTGGGACCTATGTCCGAAAGGACACTCCAGCGGATAGTCAGTGAAATAAAGGCTGACATCCGTTTGGGGAAGAGAAGGGAGATGTATAGGAGGGTAAAGGGAACTGTCTTAACCCAGCCACTCAACCACAGCCACAACCCACACCAGAACCAACCCCTTTTCCCATTAAACCGAACCCACTGATGAACCCTTCACCCCTCAACCACAACTCTACCCAACCTACCACATCACCTCAACCACCCAAACTACCCATCCTAAAACCCAAAACTCAACCCAAAACCACTAAACCTAAGCCTACCCAACAACAACCAAGACCATCCCCTCAGCCTCCTAAACATCTCTCCTTTGAGGAATTAAGGAGTTCAAGACAAGGCTCATCAATTGCACTACTTTGAGCAGCATCTCCTGTGAGGAGAAGTTATCAACATCACCTATGTTGATAACTCTTCAAGCTCCCTCACCCTAGGCCATTTCTTGAATTGCCTAGAGACCCTTGGGCCAGGCTGCAAGACTTCTTGGTCTCAACTCCGATACCCTCAATGCTGAGGAGAAGAGACTAAGAAGAAGACTGGTGACTCTGCTGGATACCAGGAAAGAGGACAGGATTTCTGGTCAATCTCCTGGACCTAGAAATGCAATAATCCAGTGGAGGTTCGATGAACCTTCTCACAACTTTGTTGTGGAAAGGGAGAATGGTGAAACCAACAGCTCAATGCCACTTCTCTACTGCATCTCAGCAGATTTGATCTTGCTGAGCTTGCAGAAAGCCATTCTCCAATCCCTCCAACTCTGAGACTGCTGCACACATCAGAAACCACATCAGCGGTCTCCACTTGGCTGAACGATAGAAGAGCCAAGATTGAAGAAGAGTTGAAGCTGAAAAGAGTGGAAGACAAGGAAAATCAACCACCAAAGGCACAGCCTTTCTACAGATGGTGGAAGGTCCTGAATTGGAACCAATAGTTCGATGGGAATATGACTATACTTCCCATCAACTAACTCTTTTCAGAGGGCCACAACAGAGGGTACACATAATCCAAGGTGACAGAGTAGAGGTTCTGTCCACCAAAGATTTGTACAAGATTCTCAGCATCACAGCAGGAAAGAATGAAGACACTGATAAACACCTGCTCTCCTTGGTGCTGAGAGCTTTGAGAAGAAGAGGGAAGTGAAGTTTTGGTAGCATCAGCCTAGGGGGATTTGTTGGATCATGATAAGGCTGGTGCAACCAAAATCACTTCATAGTCATCTTTTGGTACTACATTCAAAGGCTTCCGAAGCTGAGAAGAGATCTTCCGAGAGTCTGAAGGACAGCTTCCGAAGACAAAGTCTGAAAGAACTTCCGAAGACAAAGTCTGATGAAAGAGCTTCCGAAGACAAAGTCTGAAAGAGCTTCCGAAGACAAAGTCTGATGAAAGAGCTTCCGAAGACAAAGTCTGAAAGAGCTTCCGAAGACAAGTCTGAAAGAGCTTCCGAAGACAAAGTCTGAAAGAGCTTCCGAAGACAAAGTCTGATGAAAGAGCTGAAGACAAGTCTGCTTCCGAAGACAAAGAAGACTCCAAGCCTCGGAAGAAGCAGTCTTCCGAAGTATAAGTGCCTTCGGAGAAGTTATTCTTCCGAAGCACTTTATCCTTCGGAAGACATTGCTATGTCCAGCAGATAAAAGTATGGTCCCTGACAGTCCGCTGCAGACCTCTGATACAGCATGGCATCTTGCTAAAGAGCCATGTTGTTGACCATACTTTATTCTACTGTTCACCTTTTTATGATAGTACATGTTACCAACTTTAGTTGGTGACAAAAGGTAAGTCAGGGACATGTCTTGACTACCAACTCTCAGGCACAATGTCTGAAAGACCTCACCTAGAGTCTTATAGTATAGATGTAAGGTTAGAGGTGTCCAGCTGGTATCAAGTATATCCGGCTGTAGGTAGTATTATATATATCTTCTCCCTGTAACTCTTTATGTAAGTGATTTGAGTCCAAGTGTCTTGTAATCCTTGAGTTGAGAAGCAATATATAAAAGTACCTTGAAAATTTACCTGCTGTTAAATTTTCTTACTGCTTGTTACTTGTTATATTGTGATCAACTCTTCATAGACTGCTTGCCGAGTGTTGATTCACAGTGAGTTGAGAGAAAAACCACCCGAAATCCGATCCTGCACATATCCGACAAGTGTGTGCAACGTATTGTTGGTCCCTGTGAGGTAACTCTTGAAGTTGGCATGTTGGCCCTCACCCGATTAGTTGTAAATTCACCAAAGTTAAGGTGGTCGTACATCCAACAAGTAATAATTTTCTCTTTGTACGGCACCAACCAATTATTCCAAATATATTCCCATACCTCTGAAAGAAAATAACAAATTTTAGAAAAGAACAAATAAATTGTTAGAGTAAAAATAAATATGAAATTCTTACCACTTTTACCATCTTCATTTAACTTTTCTTCCATCTTCCTGCAATTGTATTGTACATTGCCTCTGTGGGAGACGAACACAAGGTCTTCCACCAGTATGAAAAATCCTTCCACATGTCGGTTTTGAAAAGGATATTCCACCGTCTTTTGATATTCTCCCCGAACGTGCCACCTGCATAGGTTTTTAGTAGCACTCGGGAACACTGTGTCACACGCACTCATCAGGGCCAGGTCCCTGTCTGTGACAATAATGCGGGGCTCCACACACCCATCGAGCATATCTCTGATCTGCTCCAGTACCCATGTGAAGTTGTCTTGCCGTTCCCTCGATATAATGCATGCGCGATACAAAACGACTTCGACGTTGACATAACGCCAATAACCTGAACAAACGGAATGTTGTACATGTTGGTCTTGTACGTCGTGTCTATCAACATCACGTGCGGGAATGCGCGCCACATTATATACGAAGTAGGATGACAAAAGAAAACATCTTCCACGGCCTTAGTAGTTGCATTCGTTCATGTTTCATACACGAACTCTTTAGATTGTAGCAGGTTTCAAGTTCATGCATTGGTGTGATGCCTTCTCTCCCCTCAGCCCTAAACTTTGACGTCAGATTGTATATGTCTTAACAACACAGACGCTGTGGGGAAACTGCTCCCTTACGGCTGAATGGATATGTCGTGGCCGCACGTGCTGCCTGTGTAATTTCTCGACAAGATCAATTTCTTCGGCGGTCATCTTCCTAAGATACGCGTGGCCCTCCTCGTACACAACAGGATCGTGGTTGTGCGTCTCGTTTCTCACCTCTAACATCCAACTGTCAATCTTTCCTACGTACTTCCCTACGAGTTTAAAGTGACATCCTTTCTTTATGCTCCCAGTACTCTACTTGTGCCAGTGAATTTAGGTTCACCACTACGATTGCATATTAGTTCCACATCCTTTTTTCGTGACCGACCCACCACAATGACGCACCCATGCTCGCGTCCTCTCGTTTTAGCCCACTTCTCCAAGTCCTCACGAGAATCAAATACTAAAAAATGATAAAGCTAAACATAAAAAACAATATATAAAACAAATAAAAATAAAATAAACAAAAGAATAAAACTCTTCGTACTTGATTGGTTTTATAAGAAACCGTAGCCTTTCTTATCCATCCTCATCCTCATCATGCTCCGCGGTGTCCCCATGGTTTTCTTTGAGGTGAACCGAACCGTCACTCCCATCTGTGTCATTCCCATTAAAAGTATCCGACACATGTGTAATTTCTAGTTCTGACTGGTACGGGGGATGTCCGTAATCCAGCTCTGTTTGCGAGTGGTACGTGTTTCGGGGCATGCCCGTAAGAATTGCAAGGGGGATATCTGTACCCTTCACCGTAACCTGTCGGTCCAAATAAAGAGTTGTACGCCTCTTGAGCAAATGTGTTCGACGGGTTGGTTTCCTCCTCCCCGCACGGAGGGTGACTCCCGTATACGTAATATTCCTAAAAAAGATAATGGTTAGATATTTCAAATAATAAGTTATAATAAAACATATACTAGTTTAACCTGGTTCGAATCTTCGATATGTGGCTCCTCATTCAAATCTGAAGCTTCGGCTTTTGATAATGATCTCCCGAACCCGACATTGTTTTCGAATTATCGCGTTTTTGGAATGACGAAGGCTGAAAAATCTCGAGTGTTGGATGAATGAAAGCTCAAAATCCAAGGTCGATTAAAAACTGAAAATTTGGATTATGAAATTGCGAATTTTTAGTTTGGAAATGGATATGCCGATTGTTCGAAGCTGAAAGGTATTTAAGGTGAAATTCTGGGGCACAAACCGTCACGTTTGGCCTTCACGTGACGGTTTGTGCCGGAATCCCGGCCTTTTGTCAAAATCACGTCTACGTCGTACCTTAAACTGAGACCTTGTACCCTAGAGGTCACGGTTTGGCCTCCACGTGACGGTTTGGTGACCGCTTTTCAACTTTAACAGCCCATTTTGTCATTTTGGTCGTTTTGTTGTCACGAGGTCATGGGGACTACCACCCCAAACCGTGACAGCAAGACCATGCGGTCACGGGGACAAACACCCCAAACCGTGACAGCAAGCCCATGCGGTCACGTTTAGGTGCCAAAATGTGACCGTAAGACCTAACCGTGACCGTTTGAACCGCCCCACCCCTAAAAACCCATGCGGTGTCCCCATTAGGACCCTATACTATTGTATGTTTGTTGAGAAAAGGGAGGAGATTCATTATGAGTTTTTGTTTTTATTGTTGATTTAAATATATTCTAAGTAAGTAATTTTCATTTTCTTATAGTTTTAGTGTTAGCACTATAATCATTTTTAAAGGGTCCTAATGTGAAGACACTCTTTTGTATAAATCGACACCCACCTATACGTCTCGTATGGGTCCATACGTGGCCCATGCCTGGCGTATAAGTATCGACCTTAATGCCTGACATTTCACGTCGCATCAATCATTGTCGTGGTGTTATACGTGTTGTATAGGGTCATTCGTCACGTACAGGCGTGTGCGTATATGTCAAGCGTGTAGGTCTAGCGACAGCTATATGCAGCGTATGTGTCTATACGTCGCGTATAGCTCCTCAAGGGCGGTATATTTTTCAACTTTTCATCTTACACCCGCACAAAACTCAAAAACTCTCTCGTATAGCCTGATACTACTCGTATAGTTTGTCGATTTTTCTTCAATCAGGTATTTATTCTTGTTCCTACATCGTTATTATGCTAATCGTTGACTAGTTTGGGCCTTAATATGGCGTTTTGTGTGTTATAATCCGTGATTTAAGAACTGTGCCTAAACACTATATGCCACTACAGACCCTCGTATAGGACTATACGCGGCGCATAGTTCTAAAATGTAAGAGCTATACGTGGCGTATAGCTATCAGTAGTAAGATGGGTGGGTGATACGTGGGTGACCAACTATACGCAACCCATACGCGGGCAATACTATACCGCGTATAGCTCTATGCGCAGCGTATAGTACTATACGCGGCGTATAGTACTATACGCGGCGTATAGTACTATACGCGGCGTATAGTGGGGTGGGTGTTTTTTTATGGTTTAGTCAATCTGGTACTAACCCTATTTTATCATGCAGATATGTCTTTAGATTCTGAGATTGAGATCGACGTTGCTGACGTCATTGTCAATCATCCTTGGCTAGAGTTCGAGCCAGGCACTATGGAGCACGCTAAGTGCTAGAAATTTGTTCAAATGAAGATAGGCCGTCAAAGGCCGTTGACTGGGAGGTGATGGCGGAGCTCGGAGAGCGTGATAGACTGGTTGCCATTGTTGGAGACGATAAGCCATGGCGTCATTTGTTTGATCTCGCCTTCTTACCTTCATACCGAGAGCCTACGGTGGAGTTTTTATCCACCTTTACTTACATTCGTCCTCATGAGATGGAGGAGGACGATGACCGTTCTGAGATATTGTTCAGCTTATGTGGACATGCGATTCTCTCTTCGACCTGGGGAGATCTGGCAACCGACGTTCTCTTAGGATAGAGCCGGTAAGATTAGATCATCGCACGTTGTTCGGCATGCGTATTATACGCCAGTTCCCGGGTGGTATACGATTCTCTCTTCGACCCGGGAGATCTGGCAACCGGCACCAGTTCAGCAGGTTGGCGTTGATTATCCATGGGAGCAGCAGCAACATGATCTTCCGCTACCCCGACCAGCCGCCACACGACCAGCCGCCACCACATCAGCCTCCACCTCAGCCGCAGTTGCCTCGACACATTTACAAAGATGTGAGGCAGCCTGCACGTATGGAGACATGGATACAGGACATGGATGAGCATATACAGGACCAGGGTCGTCGGATAGATCGAGTTGCTGGGAGTATACAGCACCAGGATCATCAGCTCGATCGACTTGAGGATCTTCTGGATTGGCATGTTTAGCTCGAGATTACAAGAGCAAGTGCTGCTGCTTTTGATCATCCGTCATTGCCACGCCTCGACATTACCCAGACTCGCCGTAGATTTTTTTATTATTAAAATGTAATTTTTATTTTGTTATGTATTAAAACTTTATTATTTATATTATCATTTTATGTTAATTTTTGTATTGTTATTTTGATTGTCCAGTTAATTTATGAATGTTTGCATTATATGTGTTATCGGTTAGTTATATTAAAAAACATAAGCAAAAGTATTAAAAAAGACGTAAAAATAAAATAAAACTATTCGATATAAAATTATTTATAACAAAAATAAATGTAAAATAAAAAAATACAGTAAAACTATATGGCGATATAAAATTATTTATAATTACAAAATGAAAAAAAAATTCCCGTAAAGCTATACGCTACGTATGGCACCATACACGACGTATAGCTGTCACCGGTATAATTCCCAAGTTGAGGAAAAAATAAAGCCATACATGGAGTATGGCCCCATACGCCGCGTATGGCCTCCGCTGATAACGAAAAGACCCTAATCTGACACCGATCAGTCAGGAATGTTTTTGACCCTATAACGCCGCGTATGGATCCATAGTGGCGTATAGGATACGGGCTGTTGATTTAGGGGGGTGTGCCAATAGCGGGCCCTTTTTAATTTAATGTTTTTAAACCTTGAGTTTATTATTTATATGAGGGGACAAAGATCTAATTATTACAATTCTTTGACATAATTTCTTGAGTTCACAACTACTAATATTAGAATTCTTTTAGTGAATACATTTCAATGCATACAAATACCTCTACTATGTAACAACGGCACTATACCACCAGTCAACTCAATCCACAACTTTATTCGAGCATCACATAGTTCCCTAGGCGCATTGTGGTGCGTCATTGCATTTACTCTTGAATTAAGTTCACTTTATTAAATTATTACAAGTTACTAATAACAACGATATTCTTGTTGTTCAAAAGAAATAACATAGTATACTAGCATATACAAACCGAATTAGAAATTAATATAAAAATACATTTTGACACCAAACTTAATTCTAACTGATGTCTTCGATGAAAGAGCTCGAGAAAACGTTCTTGTTTTGAGTCTTTAATCTATCTATTAAGTCTTGTCCTTCATCTTTGACTCCATCACTGAGCAAACATTTTGTGTGAAGTTTGTGGTTAAAGGACGTAGTCAATACATTAACCTTAAAATAGATTTCACGTCTCTTTTTAAATGAATGCATGTCTCCCAGAGTACAACGAAACAGTATATAACTGCCGGAGATAACTCTAGCACTTGAGGTTGCACGGGATAAGTTGTAGCTTATTATTTGACAAATAAGGAAATAAAGATGGTCTAGATTTCAACAGAGTACTTTGTTTTAAATGTGGTGTTTAAATTGGAAACATGTTAGTACTAGTTCGTGTTCCTAACAATGTACACAAGCGTATGTATACTTGAAGTAATGAATATGAAGAGTTGGTTTCGATTAATACACGAATTAAGTAGATTAATTGGTGAATTAGTGTTTCAAATTTATAACAGACGGAGTGTTAGTTTCCTTTCAATAGCTTCCAACCTACTGAAACTTCAACACCAGTTGAACTGGACGCTGCTGAACCATCAGCATGTGGCGAAGCTTCCAAACAGAGAACCTTCAAACTCAACAGCAGGCTTCGGAGCTTCCAAACCGAGGCCTCCGAGCCATTGGAAAGTGTAAAGCTTCCAAAACCATCTTCCAAACAATAGTGTGTGAAATGCAAACTGCAATTTAAGTGTCACATTGCGCCTCCCCCCCCCCCCCCCCCCCCCCCCCCCCACAGAGAACCTTCAAACTCAACAGCAGCTTCGGAGCTTCCAAACCGAGCCTCCGAGCCATTGGAAAGTGTAAAGCTTCCAAAACCATCTTCCAAACAATAGTGTGTGAAATGCAAACTGCAATATTAAAGTGTCACATTGCGCCTTCCCCCCCCCCCCCCCCTTCTGGCACGTTTGGTGCTTTGCACTTATTTGGCTGTCACTGGTTGTGTATCCTTTCTATTTGAGACAATTTCAACTTATTATATTTCACCATTACTAGTTAGTTTTGTCCTCTCATTTATACATATCAAGTAGGACTAGTGGGCTAACCCGCGCGTTGCGGCGGAATGTTGTATCAATAATTTGTAAATATTTTTTATATTCAACTAATAATAATAATTATAATAATAATATACAGTTTATTAAAAATAAATTTAAAAACTTAAAATTAAAAAGTTGATTAAAAATAAATTTAAAAACTTTGATTAAACTTTGTAGTAACTCAAATTCATATTTTATTTTTTATGATAGATTAGATATATATAAATGGTTTTTGTTTTTTCTATTACTTATAAAGCCATCCGCTTATTAAATTCTGCTCACCCGGTACGAACACTCACACCAGTGGACCGGTATAACTACCGGTCCGTAGTCCGGTGTGGTTTTAAAATGATTTTATATAAAATTCCAAGTATGCCGTTACGAATGACTTGCCTTTATTTATGTTTCAATCTAAACTTTTAAGTTTTAGGTATACTCATATGATGATCGTGAAAGCTATGCTACTGGTTTTTAGAAGGGAAAAACAAAACATACTTGAAAGCAAACAATGAAAACAGGGTAATCACCAATATTTTTAGCTTATAAATGAGCATCTTGACTCTTAGAAGAGAGTTTAGATAATGTGATGGAGTTATATCCCATGAATATTACAGTGTTCTTTTTGTAGCTTGTTTTTTAAGTCAAAGTCAATAATCAATCCACTTATACCTCTAATTAGTGCCATAAGATGACTCACTATTAATCAAACGGGTTAACATGTCAAATCGAGGAAAGCCTGCAGGTTAACATGAAACTCAAGTTATGAATATTCCTTTAATAAGAACATACGAAAAGTGGCCTTAAATCAAATGCCATCTATCTATATGTAAAAATTAGGAGTGAATTGAGAATTAGCTTTAATAAGAACATACGAAAAGTGGCCTTAAATCAAATGCCATCTATCTATATGTAAGAATTAGGAGTGAATTGAGAATTAGCTTTGACTTGAAAAGAAAAACAGTTACAAAACGAGCCTTAAAATTGATAGTTCTTTGGAAATAATAAGTTCTAACATTTTTTCCTTGCTTTAACGATTAATCAATCTGGACAGTGGCTTGGAAATAACTTCCTGGTTAATATTGAATGAAGAACTTGCTCTTCTTTGACCTCACCATTGTGTTTGTTGACGTTAAAATTGGTCATCACAAGCATTGCTAACCACTTCTTTAATCTCTAGAACACTTTCAAGCACAACATCAAGTTCCTAGCATAAATAACAAGCTCCTAAGTATGTTATACCGCATCACATACAAAAAGTAAACTGACAGGCACTTGTGAAGACGCAAAGGTGTCAAGTAGGTAATGGGTCAAAATAGATTAGGTTGAAAGGGTTGTTTTAGTACAGGTCAAAACAGGTTGCTATAAGTCTCGCATGTTTTTGTATAATTTTAAAGATTAATTTTAATCTTTCGACACATTCAATTCATTTGGACCATTTAATTTAGGTAATTTGTACAGTTTGACCTGTTGGGCTTAACCTATATGTTTGACCCATATGTTCAAAAAAACCAATCTTAAAACTAATGGCAGAAAGTTCAGGGATCTTTTCCATCCAAAGAAAGTCTATTTGATTAAGTTCCTAGCATAAGTAACAAACTCTTTGAAGTCTGTTATATCACATCACATGTACAAAAATTGAACTAACATGCAACAACAGCTTGTGAAGACGCAAAGGTTACAGAATAGGAAGGGGTAGGCAAGGTAGATAATGGGTCAAAACAGGTTGAGTTGAAAGTGTTGTTTTAGTATGGGTCAAAACAGATTGTTATTACTCACATGTTTGTCCATTTTTATAAAAAGTTAATGCATTGAATATGATTACAAAGATATTGTTATCACAACCTTAATAATTTTAAATTTAATCTTTCGACACATTCGCTTCATTTGAACAATTTCTTTGTAGCTAATTTTTACAGTTTGACCTGTTGGATGTCACATATATGTTTGACACGTATGTTCAAAGAATTTTCTCTTGAAACCAATGGCAGAAAGATCAGCGAAACTAAGTAAGATCTAAACACACTTAAGTAATTCTAGAAGAGGATAAATTCGAGTACAAGCATATTCATGTTAATAAGACAGTAAAAGATCATCATTCTAAAGCTGTCATGGACTCTGATCACTGAAAAGGAAAATGGCACCAATATTGCGCAAACTACTTCTTATAAACCCCAAACAAAAACTCAGTGTTTAAATACCTATTTAGTGTTAGACTTCTCCGGATTTTGCAAACACGATTAAATGACATTGTAAACATAAATGGATAATCAACCACCTACCATTATCAGGAGACAAGAACACCTAAACAAGTTATAATAACAAAAAAAGAATGAAGCACACTACATGTATAAACTTCAATTCCTAGATTAATAGCAAAAAAGAGACAATCACTATAAAGAACGATCAAGGAATAATCAAGCTCATGTACAAGAGTCATTCCAGTTACATCATATACAATTGAAAACAAGTAAAAACTTGCATGAACCTTAATTTTTTTGCTCGATGAATATAGAAAATGGATCCTTAACCAGAAAGAATTAATGTAATATGAACCACGTGTGTGTATAAGGGTAAAACTTATAAAAGAAGCAGAATTTGAGCAATATCTTAATATAAAATATTTACAATAATAAACAACCAAATTAATTTGAAATATTTAAAATATTAAACCTGACCAAATTGAACAGATGAGTAAATGTGGTTTAGGGTGACTTTTACTTTGGATACATCTGCATCATAATGTATATTTATTTCATTGTTATTACTCATCAATTTTCCATACAATTTTTTTTGCAGTCATATAGCTTTCTATACATGCATAGCATTCTTTTCATATGATTAATGAAGGTAAACTGTTATATCCCTTGCAATACTTTGTTATACTATTATGCTACTGAGAAACACATGTTTCATCTGTTGTGCGCGTGAGTGTGTGTGTAAATCCATATTATAGTTTCCAACGGGTTTGTAATTTCATAAAATTAATGAACTTCAAACATGGTGATTGAGCTAAATTGCATACCATTTATAATAGCCATTTTTTGAACAAAGTGAATCAACTATCAGAGCTAAATTGCATACCATTTATAATAGCAATTACGCTAGAAGGTGATTGAATGCGAGGGTTACAGAATGTTTCAGCAGATTGAGGCATTGAATGGAGGCGATGGTGAGGAGAGAAGGCAAGGTAACGGTGGAGAGGAAGAGGAAGTATAGTATAGTCAATCATTCGAAACTTCGTTCATCCAAGCGTCTTCTTTTTGCTTTGATGTCAAATATGGTTCCTATATCACTTGTAGAATATGAATCAATAACCAAATGAACTCGAACAACATAGTATCTTTATCTCCTTGGCATTTAAGGCAGCAAATAACATTCCATAATTTAATTAAAACAGAGGGGTCAAATAACATCTAAAACATAACTGTAATATGGATCCATCAAATTTAATTTAAATTTCCAAATTCAATAATTATCCATAACGAAAGCAACAAATCAAATAAATACTTTGGTCATATAATTAAGATATTAACTACACAAGGCTGTGATAAAACTATACAAGCATGTGTGGGTTGGGTATAATGGTAAGTTTCTTTTCACTCTTATAAAAGGACGTGAGTTCGAGGCTTGAAGGTGACATTTTATCATGAATTATTTTGTGGTTATATATTTGTTGTTCTAACCCTAACCATAGGTTGTGAGTTCGTGATGATGGTAATATATTCTGAATAACTATCTTTAGTAACCCCATATATTACACGGGTTGAATAAAAAAATATTGAATAAAATAAATTTTATTAATTATAAATTAATATTCTAAAATAAGATATGGTTGAAATCTTTCTTGTAATAAATAAAATAAAAATTTTATTTCAACACAAAGGTGCTGTTTGTTTTTTTCTGCAGGAAACGTCTGCAGTCTGCGGACCACATCTGCAGACATCTGCAGCAGAAGAGGTGGACCAAACGTCTGCAGTCTGCAAGAAAAAGACTGTTTGATTTTTTAAAACCTGCAGACTGCTAAAATATGCTGTAATTAAAGTAAACCAATTTTGTGAAACTTAAAAAGGTACTTTAATATTAAAATATAAATAAAAGTCATACAAATACATTAAATATAAATAGAAGTCATACAAACTACAATAATATTCATAAAACCATACAAATACATTTTATTTAAATCGTTTATTCGATATTCTGCATTAACTGCTCAGCAATTTCATCTCGTAACTGAGTCATATATTCCCGATCTGATGAGGTACCATATTCTTGAACATCATTTTCATCAGCATCAACATGACGATTTTCAAAGGACACATTGGGTTGATCGTATTGTGTAAAAAAGTCATCGCTGAAACCCCCGTATGTGTGCATAAGCGGCATCACAAAGATAATATTTATCTGTAAATATATATAAATAATTAGAAAATTAAAGTAGTATACAATTATTTAACAAACAATTAAAAGTACCTTGTGGTGGTAACGGGAATGGAGCATTTGTATCTGATAACGCCTCTGATAATATTCTAGAATCATGTGCGACCCCTTCCCAGCCAGCCATAATGAATGTAAAATCATGTTAAAGTCACAAATTGCTAATACGTTTGATAACAATCCCCCTTTCCCCTGCCTCTATATAAATCTTGTTTGTCAGCAGGGACAACAGCATGTATCAAAGTTCCATCAAGTGCACCCACCGCTCCTTTAAAAATCCGTCGTAATCTTTTGTTATGTCCCGGAATATTTGGATTCGGATTAAAAGAAGTTGGTACTATCATATCTTTTTGCAAAAATCATCATTTTCTCTAACACTTCATAAAAAAAATCATCATTTTCATAAAAAAATTCATTTTCTCGGAACATTCAAGAACTGTCGGCCCTTCTTTGCCTTTAATCAGATATTGTAAAGCCTTTGCATATCAAGGGCTAGATCATCATTAGTGATAGATGATGATTTTGAGGTTTTTGCCCTTTTATTTGAATTAGGGGTAGGCTCGGGGGTGGGCTCGGAGGTTGGGTCGGTGGTAGGCTCGGCGGCATCCTCATTAATATGCTCGGAACCAAAATCATAAGAGCCGGCATCATCGTCTGTGTCATGAATAATTGTGTCTGTAAGCATAAGTGGTACTGCACGATGACAAGAAGATGACCCAACAACCGATGTTGTTTGTGTTGATGTCCGCTTGCTACCCCCTGTGGCAGTATTACCATCAAACAATTGAGCACAAAGCTTGGGAAAAGGCAATGGAATTGTTTTTAACGATCCCGCCTTCGGATGGCCCTAAAGTGAAAGTAAAACATTTTATCAGTTTATGTTTTCCCATTCCTCGTTGGTTAAGCTAAAAGTGTTTGTTTGAGGGTTGTATATGTTGCCTGTTTTGTTTTTTAAATACAGCCACCCTACGTATTTGGCTTTAAGATTATCGTATGCATTCTTCATTTGTTTTTGCGTTAAATCCAAGCCAAATCTCTCCTTAAGCACTTTTCCTAAGTTATTCCATGACTCTTTGTGCATACTCAATCCTTTTCTACCCAACTTGTTTACCTCTTCTATGCAAGTCTCTATTAAGCATTTTTGTTGCTCAATCGACCATTGTTGTTTCTCTCCCATATCTATTAATCATAAAAACACAAGCAGAATCAAAATACCTTTCAAACATTAATCATAAAACACAACAAAATACCTTTCAAGCATGATAACCATAACTAATATACAATCCCATATCTATTAATCATAAAACACAAGCAGTTGCAGTTTTAAAAAGAATGTGGCAATTCTTAATTTTCATAAAACATAATTCATGCTTGAAAGTACTTTGTTGCAGTTTTAAAACATTGTTCATAAAACATCTGCAGCAGAAGTCAACATTCATAAAACACTAGAACACAAAATCACCAATCAAACCAACTCATAAACACAAATCAATATACAATTCAAAACCCTGTTCATAAACCCCAATCAGATACACAAGCATTTGCAGTTTTAAAACATTGTTCATAAAAAACACAGATTGCAAGAAATCAGTAATGTGCTTCGTCAAGAAAAAATAGTCAGACAACAACACAGATTGCAGAAAATACAACACAAGAACCCAAATTCACCATTTCTTAATTAAAAACAGACAATAATATAAAGAAGACGAATAAAAGCATCTAATAACAGCCTCTTTGTTCTTTTTCCCCTCCGGCGTCGACGCCGGCCGCCACCCCCCGCAGCCTCGCGGTGCAAGGAGGAAGAGAGGAGAGAGCGGCCGCAGGGAGGAAGAGAGGAGAGAGCTTACCTTTTTCAGTGGTGGAGGAGAGGCGGCCGCAGGGAGGAAGAGAGGAGAGAGCGACGATGAACAGTGAAGAGAGGAGAGAGCGACGGGAACAGTGAAGAGAGGAGAGAGCGACGATGAACAGTGAAGAGAGGAGAGAGCGACGGGAACAGTGAAGAGAGGAGAGAGCGACGATGGATGGTTGTGTTATGTGTGTGATTAGGGCTCAAAATCTTTTATGTGAAGAGAGGAGAAGAGGTTTATAAAATGTCTTCTCATCTGAAGACTAGGGTCCATGTCTGCCCCATGAAGAGCTCAGGAAGACGTTTTTTAATGAAACGTCTTCCAGAAAACAATCAGTCTGCGACGTAAAAACCTCTTCCCGCGTCTGCGAGCGCGCAGATGAAGAGGTGGGAAGTGGTTTTTCAAAAAACAACACCCCCCAAATGTTTTAAAAGTTGTCATACTTAAAAACTTTTTATTGTAACTCTCAATTTTAATTATTTTTTATTTATAAAAATTTTACTTTTCAAAAACACCAGTCATAAATATTTTGTATTTTTAAAAGAGTTTGATATTGTAAAAAATTTTCTAGTTTTATGAAAAATTATTTTCTTAGAAATAACATTAGTAAAAAGATTTTTTTTAATTTATTAAAAACTATTTTAATTTAAAAAAATAAGTAATATTATTATTAATTAATGTGATTATTAAATAGGAGAGAGAAACATGAAAAATTTAATAAGGATGAATATGATTGACATATGTTCCTCTTAGATATCCTTTATTAGAGTAGAGAGATTTAGATGTTTTATTATCGTAGTTTAAAAGTATAAATAGATTATTGTGTTCTTCCTTCTAATAAATGCATAAAACAAAACGTATAGTTGTTGAAATCTTATGTTATTGAATATGGAGCATCACTAACTTGCCATTTGGGGTACCTTGATTGACACCTTGTCTTTTCATGTAATATCGTTTTTATTTATTTATTTCAGAGCTTAATTGGTGGAGTGCTTTATGGACCACCTCTTATACATTTGTATCTTGGTAAATCAATTCGATACATAGAATATTTTTCTCCACATGATAAGTGTATTCCAATATTTCAATAAGCTTTATGATCCCGCTAATCGCTCTTATTACTTATGGCATTAGATAGGGCATTAAATAATGAAGTTATTAAACTTAACCACGCTTTATCTATATTAACTTTATTCTATTGTATGTTTGTTGAGAAATGGGGAGTAGAATCGTTAGGAGTACGTATTGTTCTTATTGTTGATTTAAATGTTTTTTTAAGTAATGTTTGTTTTCTCGTAGTTTTAGTTTTACCAGTTTAATTATATAGAAAATAACGTTTTTTAACCTTGAGTTTATAAATAATAAGAAGGGACAAAGATCTAATTATTAGAATTCATTGACATAATTTTGTGAGTTCAACAACTGCTAATCTTAGAATTCTTATAATGAACACACGTTAATGCATACAAAAACCTCTAGCGTGTAGCAAAGATATTCTAGCAACATTCAACTCAATCTACAACTTTATTCTAGCTATCACATATTTCCTAAACAAATTGGGGTGTATCGTCATTGTATTTACTCTAGAAAGTAGGTTCACTTTTATTAACTTATTAACAAGATATTAATAACAAGAGTAAATTGTCATTTTCGTCCCGTGTTTTGGTGAAAATTGTCACTTTCATCCAATAGTTTATTTTTTCGCATCTAGGTCCCTGTGGTTTACAAATCTTGTCATATTCATCCAATCCGTTAACTCCATCCAACATTCTCCGTTAAATGATGGGTATATTGGTCATTTTACATATATGTTTTATTTTTCTACTTTTTTAAACCCCATTTAATATATCCCCTTTAAATAAATTGCTATTTTAGTCCCTGTAGTTTGTGCATGTTTGTCAATTTAGTCCAAAAAACCCACCATCTTGGCATAAAATACCACATCACCACCACCCGTGTTGGAACCACCATGTAGACGTAGGGTACAAATAACCCACACAAGACCGGGTACCCGAACCCTGAAGCCCGACCCATGCGAGCAGAACAGGTAAGCCAGCAGGACACGTGCCCCGCATTTAATTACATCGGAATCTCCCCAATCATAACCGATAATTCAGTAACGGTCGGAGAACATAAAAGGTAACGTATTTGCTAGGGAATAATCCCTGTAAATCAGCACACGGTTACAGCAGGCAAACACTATAAATACCAGGTAAGGAGGATTGAGATCCTCACGAAAGAATACACACAAAAACTCCCCATTTATTCTCTATCACATATTTCTATTCAACCAATACTTACTCTCACGCCGGAGGGTCGTTATAGGGAGATTTTCCCTTGGAACGCCTTAACTGGTGTTGTTTTCACTGTGCGTAGGTATGAAACTTCAGAGAGCATCGGTTGATCGAAGTTCAACAAGACCGAAACCATCTAGAGTTGGACTCGTATTTAGACACCACACCACCACCACGCCGCAAAACCACCACCACTCAATCAGAACCACCAAATCATCACCACCACCTTATCATAAAACCACCAACACCATACGAGACGGGCACCACCACCACACATTAGATCTCCGCCAGCACACACTAGGTCACCACCACCATGTGGACCCTAGAAACCAACCGTTAATCTCGAACTTATAACAAACCCCTTCAAAAACGTATATGGAACCCTTGAAAATTAGTATTGTAGATGTATTAGTAGGGTTTGATGTGCATTTTTGAAGTGGTATGTTACAAGTCCAATATTGATTGTCGATTTTTAGGGTTTACATGGTAGCGACGATCCGATGTGTGGTGGTGGTGGGCGCTCTTGTGTGCTGTTGGTGGCTTTGTGATGGGGTGGTGGCGGTGGTTTGTGGTTCTTGTGACGGGTAGTGGTGTGGTGGTTATTTTTGGACTAAATTGGCAAATACGCTCAAACCACAGGGACTAAAATAGCAATGTATTTAAAGAGTATATATTAAATTAGGTTTAAAAAAAAAAAATAAAAGATATATGTAAAATTACCAATATACCCCTCATTTAACGGAAATTTTAGATAGAGTTAACGGACTAGATGAATATGACAAGATTTGTAAACCACAGGGACCCAGATGCAAAAAAATAAACTATTGGATGAAAGTGACAATTTTCACCAAACCACAGGGACGAAATGATAATTTACTCTAATAACAACTATATGTTTGTTGTTCAAAAGAAATAACATAGTATGTTAGCGTATACAAAACCAAATCAGAAAATAAATATAAAAATACACTTCGACGTCGGAATTAATTTTTGGCTAATGTCTTCACTGACAGACTTTGAGAAAATTTATTGTCTTGAATCTTCAATCTATTGATTGTCGCCCTTCGTCTTTGATTGCATCAATGAGCAAACGTTTTGTGTGACGGTTGTGGTTGAGGGATTCATCAAAACATATTTCATGTCTCTTCTTAGACTTATGCATATGTCTCCCAAAGTGCAACAACCAAAATAGAATACTATTATCGGAGATGGCTCTCGCGCCTGAGGTTGCACATGTAACTTGTAATTTTTAGAAGTATTTGACAAATAGAGAAGACAATATGGTGGATATTTCAACATAATACTCCTTGTTTTAAATGTTGTGTTTTAATTGGAAACGTATGAGTTCTAGTTCGTGTTCCTAACAAATCACACAAGTGTATGTATACTCGAAGCTGTGAATGTGAAGAGTCTGGTTTCTATATAACATGAATTAAAGTAGATTAGATGGTGAATTGATGTTTTAGATTTGTAACAGACGGAGTGTTCGTTTCCTTATAATAGCTTCTAACATACAAAACATCAACACTAGTTGAATTAGAAGCTACTGAACCATCAACATATGGCGAAGCCTTCAAACCGAGAACCTTCCGACTCAATAAGAGGCTTCTAAACTTCCAAACCAAGGCCTCCATGTTGGGTATAGAGGGATCATACACAGGTTTATGGTGGATGAATGCAGAGGATTTCACAATGTAAAATAGATCATCATGTGTCAAATAAGGGTTTACAAGGTATTTATACATACAAACTTGGTGGGTTATCCACGGGTTCTAACCGGGTTACTTAACCACCAAGAAACTAACTTACCTATACTAAGCATAATTATACAATTGTCACACTAAACTTATAATAACATATACATATACTAATTAATTTAGTGTAACTTTCAACACTCCCCCTTAAACTAAATTAATGTTGAGAAAGTCTTCATCTTTCCACTTCATAATAGCATAGGTTCATCTTCTTCACATTGAATTAGATAAGCCTCCTTTTTCTCCTTCCATTTTGGACATTCATTCCTATAATGTCCAAGTTCTTTGCACTTGTGACACTTTATGTGACTTTTGCCCTGTTGCACTCGACCACTGCCTTGACCTCTTTCGGATCCTCGACCTTTGCCTCGGCCACGTCCTAAGTCTTCTTGATTCGAGTTTTCGCAACCGCAATGCTCACACTTATGGTGTCTACCAATTTCTTTTCTCTTTGCTTCGGTGAATAGTAGTTTGCTAGACACATCTTCTTCCTTAGTTTGCTTCTTAGTACGTTCTTCAAAAGCCTTTAATCTTCCCACTGCTTCTTGAAATGGCATTGTCTTAAGATCTGCAAACTGTTCAATTGCAGCAACTATTTGTATGAACTTTTCTGGTACTGAACCTAAAAGTTTTCAAACTAATCTTTTGTCATCTATTGTATATCCAAGACTGCTTGCTTGTGATGCTATTTCACTAATCTTCCCAGCATAAACATCAAGTGACTCGTTAACACTCATCTTTAAAGATTCAAATTCCGACTCAAGTGTTTGAATACGTGCCTCTTTAACTCTATCAACTCCAATGTGTAGAACTTTTAACACTTCCCAAATATCTTTAGCCAAAGTGAGATTAGCAATTTGTAAAACCATGTTTTCTGGAATTGCTTGGTATAACATAGCAATTGCTGCGTTGTTCTTCTTTTGATCGACTTCGGATCCTGATGTTGGTTCGACTGCTTCCTAAATTCCATGAACATTAAAGATTGCTCTAATCTTTACAGCCCAAATCGTGTAATTGTAGAGTTTAGTATTGGACATTGAAAATTCATTGATGTTCCTGCTTCTTTAACTGTCACAATTTCTTTATTCGTGCTCTTGGTGTTTCTGCCATTGAACGCGTATTTCTTTCCTTGAAAACAAACCTGGTTTCTTTGATCACACTGGGTCTTGATCAAACTTGCCTCACTGTTGAAAGTCAAACCTGCCTTGCTGTTGATAGTCAATCTCGCCTTCTGCTAATGACAATCAATCCTGCTTTATAGTTGTTGACAAATCAAACCTGCTTCTCTGCTATTGATCTCGATCAATCTCGCTTCACTGCTAATGATCTTTAAACCCTTGACCACGCTCTAAACCGTTGTTTCTTCGTATTAAAGTTTTACTATGATTACATAACACATATAGTAATCATCCCCTTTTTCTTTTGAAAATAATCATTTTTTAATTTCTGTTGACTTTCCAAAAAGTCAAAATTGACAAAAATGATCGTGAACGTCGCTGTGATTCTCGGTCAATTGAATCAAATCAAACTATAGGGTTTGCTCCTTTGATTCTTCTAATCTGATTCGTTTACGCTCTGCTTCTAACAATCGAATATTTGATCAATTTGAATTTGTCTTTCTTCTTCGATTGAAATCGAACGGGTTTGGAAAAGCCGAATCTTAACCAATCTTTGTTCTTGATTGTTGAAAGGATTTTTGCGAATTGATTCTTGAACGAAATGGTTTAAGGGATCAGATTGAACAAATACTTTAATTTGAATGCTATTCTGTTTCTGTTTGAATCGCCGGACTCTCGCCGGAAATCGGGTTCTCCGATCTGTTCTTAAGAACTGGTTCTGAACTTTGATCCTCTTGATCGATTGATGATGTTGATCACGTTTCTAAATTGATAATCTCTTTCTTTGAATCGATTTGTTCCAATTTTGTGATTCTGTGTTGATGCGCAAGAACAGGGGTGAACATCAAACGATGTGTTCTTCGTGAATTCTTGAAAACGATGTTTCTTTACACGATTGTTTTGATTTCAAATTTCAAATAACGGTTTGGCAAAAACGTTTTGGTCTGACCGTATAACCAATTCCTTCTTGATCGATTCTACAAAATCTCAATTGATTTTTTCGTTGATCTTCACAAACCACTCTTGATCAATTTCTTGAAACCGCTCTGATACCAATTGTTGGGTATAGAGGGATTATACACATGTTTATGGTGGATGAATGCAGAGGATTTTGACAATGTAAAATAGATCCATCATGTGTCAAATGAGGGTTTACAAGGTATTTATACATACAAACTTGGCGGGTTATCCACGGGTTCTAACCGGGTTACTTAACCATCAAGAAACTAACTTACCTATACTAAGCATAATTATACAATTGTCACACTAAACTTATAATAACATATACATATACTAATTAATTTAGTTTAACTTTCAACACTCCAAGCCACCGGAAACTGTAAAAGCTTCCGAAGCTATCTTCCAAACCATTGTTGTATGAAGGGCAAACAATGGCATTAAAGCCCATTGCGCCTATCTCCCCCGCTAACAGGCATGTTTGGTGCTTCACACTCATCTGGTTGTCACTGATTGTCTATCATCATATAGAAACACTTTCTCATGAATGCTTATAGTTATAAATTCATTCAAGATTTACTATCCTTTCTATTTGTGACAAGATTTATATTTTATATACTTAACCATATCAAGTTAGCTTTGCCCTTCCATGTATGTAAAATAAAATGACAACTTTTTCATACCACTATCTAAACTTTGAAAATTGATATCTCATTCATTTTAGTTACGTTTTAGACATAGTTTGACTTGTTGCGATTCTCTGACATAGTATAACATAACGAAATCGTGTAATAATTAAATTAGTAACATGTTCAAATAATTATTATTTTCCACTATCCATAACGAGTGAAAAACACATTTTTCATATAATTATTAACAATTATACATCAAATAGGATAATCATTCAAAACGTCGTTCATCCGAGCGTCTCCTCTTTGCTTTGATGTAACACCCGGACATTTCTAAAGAAATGAATAAGAAAATAAAAGAGAAATAAAAAGGATGGAAATGAAAGTCAATCCAAAGATGAGGGGTCAAAAGTGTCAAAGGGACAAAAAAGGTAATAAAGTTGGTGAAAAAGGTGGTATGGCCACCCATTATGGTCTGCCAAAACACTTTCATTCGACATTTTAGAGTGAGAGAGCAGAAGCTCTCGGACATTTGAAGAACAAGAAGAAAAAAGTTCGGATTTAAGGTAAAGTTTAGTGTTTTTAAGTTGTTCTTGGCTAAATTAGCCTTGGTTATATGTTTTTATGTGTGTGTTTGTGTGATCGGGTGTGTTACTGGGTTTTATAGGTGTTAAAATTGTAGCAAACGGGTTTTTGAAGAAGTCATACCCGAGAGACTGCTAAGGTGAGTTTCTAGATCCCCTTTTTACATGTTTTCAAATGATTTTGGGGCTGGAAAATACATGTATGTATGTTTTTATAAGGTTGGGTATTATACCCGTATGTTCATATGCATGTGTATATGGGTCGGGTATGTTTTGGGAGGATGTATGGTTATGAATATGTTAAGTTCATGCTTAGAACCGTATGTGAATGTTTAGAATTAAGTGATATGATGCTTGGGACTAAAACGACTTAGAAATATGAACAGGCTGCTAATACGCCTATACAAGGCTCATAAGTCTGAACAGTCCTCATACTCCCAAAATTATGACAGAAATTTTAAGTGTTGGGGCTTATGCTTCCAAACAGTGCTCATGAGTCTGGAATTTAGAACTTAGAAAATTAAGTACAGGGTCATAAGTCCAAATAGTTCTCATATGCCCAAACAGTACCTAATACGCCTAAGGCTCATAAGCCTCACCAGTGCTCATGTGCTTGAAAATGACTTAGAAAAAGTTAAGTGTAAGGTGATATGCCCAAACAGTGCTTATGAGTCTGAACAGTGGTCATATGCCTAGAAAATGTAGTCGGATAGTGTAATGTCATGAGTCCCAACAGTGCTCATGCGCCCAAATAGCTTATACGCCTAAAGTGAAAATATTTCTAAGTGTAGGCTGGTGAGCCTACATAGTGATGAAAAGTCTGAACAGTGCTCATGAGTCCCAACAGTGCTCATGCGCCCAAATAGTCCTCATGTGCCCAGAATTTTTATACTTAGAAATTTTCACAGGATTTTTCTGGGAATCTGGGTTTTAGGGTTTTGACCGAGGTTGACCAAGGGCTATTTAATGATGAGGTTATATACATGAAATGATGATTAATGATTAACCCTTGTTATTATTACTGATATTATTATCAGTAGTTTATTATTATTAGCAATATTATTATTATTATTTTAATGTTGTTAAGTATGAAATGGCATGATGAAGGATGACTAAAATTTAATGAAGAGTATAATCATTAATAAGTAAAATATTAATGATGAAGAAAATGGAACGTAAATGAATAAGTAAAGGCTTGCAAGCAAATGTATGGAGGTGCACACCCCTGGCAGGTGTTAGCTCAACTGTGATGCGGGTTAGCTACCCCGAAGGATGCACACAGGGTCAATCTTTGAGATTGACAATGAGGTGAGAAACTTTGTGTTGCAACAGACTCCGTTAGCAGGCAATCCATGAGATTGCCACTGAGGTAAGCAACCATGTGTTGCAACAGACTTGGCTAACATATGATCGTGAGAGATCAATATGGAGGTGAGCAACTTTGTGTTGCAACAGACTCGGTTAGCAGGCAATCTTGAGATTGCCACTGAGGTGAGCAACTATGTGTTGCAACAGACTTGGCTAACATACGATCGTGAAAGATCGATATTGAGGTGAGCGGCTTTGTTGTCGCAACAGACTCGTAAGAAAGAATGTAAAGACCGAAAGAGTAATGGAAAGAGTATGAATTGAATGAATGATGAGGATAATAATAATAATCATTATCTGTAAGTATGAAGAATGTATGCTCACGAATGAAATATCATAATAAAGCACAGAATGGGATCCTCGTCATTCGGCCTTAGTAATCGTGGCTGTATGCCATGAAGAGGGTAAAGCCTGACGGGATCTAGATGATAAATGAATGATAATGAATTATGATGAATGAACGAAAGCTAACGAATGAAATGAAAGATAATAAAATATTATCTACGTGTACGTATAATGTGTGGGCATGTACGAAAGTAAAGTAAAGTATTTTAATTGCAAAACTAGAACTCACTCAGCATCGCTGACTTTTATGTATTTTCCAGTTGGCAGGTAAACGATGCTGAGGATGGCACATTGAGATGGCTACTGGGCGGGACAAGACTGACATCCATTCATGTTTTGACGATACTATTTTTTGTAATTCATTCAACTAATCTTTTTGTAACTCATGAACTACAATGTATTGCTTAACAACAGTGTTACTAATGAAATGAATGGTTTTTGCTAAACAAATTCCGCTGCTTAAATTTATAATATGTAATGTCTTATGTAATTATTGCTGTGAATGACCAACTATGAGGTCTCCGGGAACCGGGCCTTACAAGTTGGTATCAGAGCAAAAGTTTAAGTGAAATGGGTAAATCTTTTCAAAATAAACCTAAACTTAAACTAAAAATGGGACAGAAGGAGGGATGTCAGCCCGAGTAGCTACGTGCCATCAGGTATTTCTTTTCTTAAAGTCAACCAGAATTATGTGCGTGTGCTATATGGCTTATGTGTTCTTAGTAGATTTCGATACTGATGTAGTCAGGATAGGAAATGCTTGGGGTGTGAATGTAGGATTCTATGTGCCCAAGACACTTAGAATATTGATGTGGTTAGTACGTTATGATCCAAGTCAGGTTATACCCAATAACAAGCTTAGCAAACACCAATTAATATTTAATTGATGATATGATCATGCAATTAAAATATATACACCAAATTTAGAAAATGGGTTTTCTAAATAAGTTGCATATGAGATGGAACAACTTATTAGGATATTTTGTTCAATGATATTATTTGAAGTGTTATTTAAATTAGTTGTATAACACCAAATAATAATGAGAGTATACTACTTATACAATTAAATGGTTAATTGCATAAACTAGTTACAAGACTAGACAATATATGTGTGTGTTAGTATTTGACATTTATGAAATATAACCACCTATTTTATAAATACCAAATACTAATAAAAGAGAATGGAATTCATTTTTTTGGCCCTTGGAACCGTCCATATAGCATGCATGTGCATGTGTAGTGTGATTCTCTTGATAAGAGAACACACATGCCATTGTCTTCCACTAGCTCAATCCACTAACTATATTCTCTTGGAGACACACCCACATGCAAGTCTTGTCTACCACTACTAACTAGATAAAGACTCTCACATTCTCATTTTACATACACATGCAACTAACAAGAAAGAAAACTCAGCCCTCTCTCTCTCCCTACGGTTTCTTTCAGCAGCTTTAGCAGGAAGTTTTGAGCAGGGTTTTTGGAGCTTGTTTTGGTGTCTTCTTCCTAACAAGAAGGTGTTCTTGCAAAGGGCTTGGGGTATACAAGCTTGAGGACTTCTACTCTTGAAGTCTTGGCCATTTTCAGCATCATTTCTCCTCTCATTTTGGTCGACTTTTGCTGCTGCAGTAAGGTAGAATCACAACTCTATATAGCTGTGATTTTATGTGCATTTACATAAGTTCTAGCTTGCATATTCACATAAATGATCCTTTGTTCTTTGGGCTTGTTTTATACATTAATATGATCATCTAATGAACATATTTTTCAGCTTATAAAAAGGTTTATAAGGTTGTAATTCCGCTGCGTTTTCAGAAAGTTTAAATGGTTAAACTATGATTTTATGTTCTAACAAACCCAACAATGGCATCTAGAGCCGGCTATGTGATTAGCTTGCTTGTTCTTATCCTTTAAAAATCATTTTAAAGGATATTAATCAACTAATTAGGGGCTGATTTTGGTTGATTTAATAAACCCCAAGTCTTTCAAAGTTATATCTTCATGCTTATGATTAAACTTTGAAAGATAGGAATGTCAATTGGTTGATATGTTTGGTTGTTGTTTGTTTGGACAAAGAAACCCAAATTTTCAGTTTATGTTGGCTGAAAATTTAGGGTTTGATGGGGTTTATTTTGTTTATTGAATAATGTTTATAATTGTCCATATGATAGTGAATAACCTAGCCTTTGGCCTTATGTTATTTGGATGATTGGAATGGTTGTTTTAATTCGTTCAATTGGGTTGTAATATTTATGTTTATTATTTGGGTTGTAATTATTTATTCATTTGGTTATGTAATAAATAGATTAGGTGCATTTCTTTTTATTAGAAAAATGTATTAGGATATAATTTTGTAAAAGGAAGATGCACAAGATCAAGACCCAAAGATGGACATCAAAGACATGGACCTTGAAGTATTTGGATATGGATTCAAGTGGGAGTCCATGGACACATATAATGTGTCATTACAAACCCTTAAGAAAGACCTTATGACAACACTTGTGATGGAAAACAAGTGTTGTCAACTTAGTAGCTATGGTTATGCACTCATGTTTATATGTTTATGCTTGTTTGAATGTTTGTTGTTTGATTGTTTGGTTGATATTTAGACATATATTACAATCTCATAAACAAACTTAACAAGCTGAAAATTAATGGTTCTTAATCATTAAAAGTTAATAAAAGGTTATTAAAAAGGATTAATGATTTTATAATAAAATGGGTTTTATTAAAAGAACCATAGGGTATCTTGTATTTGAAAGCATGCAATACAAGTACATAGAGTTTTCTAAACTAGAATTATGAAACCTCTAAATGTTCAAATCCCTTTAAAAACAAGTCAAACACCATCCTCTTATACAACACTCGAATCATTTGAGAACTTGATGTGGGATAAAGGTCACCTAACCACATTAGAGGGAACTTATGAGTTTGAGGTGGGTTTGTCATATTTATGGGATAAAGGTCACCTAACCACTAATATTAGCAAATCCACATGTGCGTCTAAGTAGGACGACTTAATTTAGAAATCATGCATTAGGATCACCGAAGCATGACGTACAAAGGGTGTTGATGGGATAAACATGCCAAACAAACATAAGATGTTTAACCGATCCCATACACTAGAAATTGTAATAGGTTACAATTGTCAAACGTTGACTACCTTGTTAATTTAAATAAAGGGATAAAGGTCACCTAACCGATATTTAAATGTAACGTTGGATTCTAGATTTTAATTATTAATTGTCTATGAGATGTAAAGGGTATTAATGATTAAAATGTAATTTTTCAGAAATACTAATAAGAACTTTGTTAATTTTGTAGAATGGCCACAAACAACAACAACACAAACCCGACCATCCATATCCTATCACTAAGAACAATCCTTGAAAAGGAACGTCTAAACCATGGAAACTTCATGGATTGGTACCGAAACTTAAGAATCGTTCTCAAGCAAGAAAAGAAGTCCTATGTGTTAGACGATCCCATTCCCGATCAACCCGATGAAAATGACGATGAGGCCTTTGCCGAGTGGGTCAAGTACACCGAGGACTCTGTGCAAGTCGCATGTCTCATGCTAGCAAGTATGATTCCTGATTTGTAAAAGGACTTTGAGAACCACAATGCCTATGACATGATCACCCGGTTGAAGGAAATGTTCCAACAACAATCAAGGGTGGAGCGCTTCGAAACGGTTCGAGCACTCCATGCATGTCGGATGGACGAGACCCAATCGGTGTCATCTTACGTTCTTAAGATGAAGAGCCACATTGATCGCCTCGAAAGGCTTAACTGTCGTGTGTCCAATGAGTTGGCAACGGATTTGAACCTCAACTCTCTATCGAAGAAGTTTGATATCTTTGTTATGAACTATAACATGAATGGATGGGACAAGAGCATTGGTGAGCTTCACTCAATGCTTAAAACGGCCGAAGCGGGCATGGGTAGAAAGGTTCTACCGGTCCTTACGATCAATGAAGGAGGTAGTAGGAAGAGGCACCTCCCTGACCCTAGGGCAAAGTGTTGCAAGAGGGAAGGGGCATATCAAGGGGAAAGGAAAAGGAAAAGCAAAAGTGGAACCGCCCAAACCAAAAGAAAAGAAGCAAAAGGTTGCTCAAAATGACCCGTGTTTTGAGTGTGGTGAGGTAGGCCATTGGAAACGCAATTGCCCGGTCTATCTCAAAGCATTGAGATCAAAGAGGGTGCGGGGCAAACCTCAGGTACAATCTTTATGATACATGTTGAGCTAAATGTTATTTCTTCTAACACATGGGTACTAGATACCGGATGTGGAACTCATATTTGCAATTTATTGCAGGGGTTCAAAAGAAGTGAGCATTATGCAAAAGGGGAAATTAGTCTCTTCATGGGGAATGGTGCAAAGGTTCACGTGGAAGCCCAAGGAGACTACATTTTGAAGCTTCCAAGTGGTTTGAAAGTTATTTTAAAGAATGTTTTGTATGCTCCTAGTTTAATTAGGAACATTATTTCTATTTCCCGTTTAAGACAATGTGATTATGATTTCAAGTTTGTTGACAATGATATTCATGTTTCTTTCAATCATATGTTTTATTTTAAAGCTATACCATGTAATGGTATTTATGAATTGGTTCATGAAAACATAACATATGATAGCTCAATGTACCAAGCAACCACCAAAAGGCTCAAATTAGATTTGAGTGATTCCTATCTTTGGCATTGTCGCCTTGGTCACATAAACAAGAATCGTATGCAACAACTCCAAAAGAATGGTCTTTTGAAAACTAATGAAAATGATTCATTTGATGTATGCGAGTCTTGTTTACAAGGTAAAATGACAAAGGCCCCTTTTAGTGGGACTAATGAAAGGGCAAAGGATTTATTAGGAATCATACATTCAGATGTATGTGGACCTTTTAAACCAATAACTAGGAATGGTGAAAGATACTTCATTACCTTTACCGATGACTATAGTCGTTATGGGTATGTGTACTTGTTAAGACACAAACACGAATCTTTTGAAATGTTCAAAATCTTCAAGAATGAAGTAGAAAATCAACTCAACAAAACGGTCAAAATTCTTCGTACAGATAGAGGAGGTGAATACCTAAGTAGTGAATTTCAAGAGTATCTTAGAAGTTGTGGGATAGTCTCACAACTTACTCCACCTGGAACACCACAACATAATGGTGTGTCTGAGAGGAGGAATCAGACTCTATTGGATATGGTTCGATCTATGATGGCTAGAAGTACACTACCTCTATCATTTTGGGGTTTCGCGTTGCTCTTCGCGGCCCGTATTTTAAATATGGCCCAAACCAAGAAAGTGGAAAGGACACCTTTCAAAATATGGCATGGAAGGGTTCCATCATTATCATATTTAAAAGTTTGGGGGTGTGATGCTTATCCTAAGCAATACACTCAAAACAAACTGGAAGCCCGATCCACAAAGTGTATCTTCATTGGATATCCTAGAGATTGTATTGGATATTATTTCTATGATCCGATAGAACAGAAAGTGTTTACTGCTTGAAAGGCAGAGTTCTTGGAAACTAAGTTTCTTTCGGAAGAAACTAGTGGAAGAGCAGTGGAACTTGAGGAGGTTCAAGATTCACAAGACGATACACAATTGGTTGATACTAGCAATCAACATGAGGATGTTGAGAATGATCATGTGGATGATCAAGATACACAAAACATTCGCAGATCTGGTAGAATTAGTGTTCCTCCTGAGAGATATGGATTTTTCATGGATGGATGCTTTGTGGTAGATTCGGATGAACCAACCACATACCATGAGGCAATGTAAAAACCTGATTTTGAGAAATGGCAAGAAGCCATGAACGTTGAGATGCAATCCATGTATGATAACCAAGTTTGGGAATTGGTTACACCACCTCTTAAATCCAAGATAGTTGGAAGTAAGTGGGTTTTCAAGAAGAAAACCGATATGCATGGAAACTTGGATACCTATAAAGCTAGACTTGTAGCAAAAGGTTTCACTCAAACTCAAGGGGTTGATTATGATGAAACCTTTTCGCCTGTGGCAATGCTAAAGTCTATCAGGATGTTGTTTGCCATAGCAGCATATTATGACTATGAGATTTGGCAAATGGATGTCAAGACCGCTTTTCTTAATGGATATCTTGAAGAAGATGTCCATATGAAACAGCCTGAAGGTTTTGTCGATCCAAAACATCCTAACAAGGTATGCAAGTTAAAGAAATCAATCTATGGATTGAAACAAGCATCAAGAAGTTGGAATCACCGTTTTGATGATAAAGTAAAGAAATTTGGCTTCATCAAAAACGCTGATGAAGCTTGTGTATATAAGAAGGCTAGTGGGAGCATTATTACTTTCCTTGTATTATATGTCGATGACATTCTACTAATTGGAAATGACATTCCAACCTTGGAAGGTGTAAAAACCTGGCTTGGAAGCTGTTTTTCCATCAAGGATCTTGGTGAGGCCACCTATATTTTGGGAATAAAGATCTATAGGGATAGATCAAGGCGGTTAATAGGTTTAAACCAAAGTACATACATTGAAAAGATCTTGAAAAGGTTCAAGATGGAGAATTCTAAGAAAGGTTTGGTACCTATTCAAAAGGGGACTATATTGAGCTCATCTCAATGCCCTAGTTCAAAGGTTGAACAAGAAAGAATGAATGGAGTCCCATATGCATCTGCTATAGGATCCATCATGTATGCAATGATATGTACTAGGCCGGACGTGTCATGTGCTCTAAGCATGACAAGTAGATATCAACAGAATCCTGGTAATAGTCATTGGATGGCTGTTAAGAGTATTTTGAAATACCTTAGAAACACTAAGGATATGTTCTTAATATATGGATCTGGTGAGGAGGAGCTCGTTGTAAAGGGTTACACGGATGCGAGTTTCCAAACTGATCGAGATGATTCTCGATCACAGTCGGGATATGTCTTCATTATGAATGGAGGAGCAGTCTCTTGGAAGAGCTCAAAGCAAGATGTAGTGGCACTATCTACAACAGAATCAGAATACATCGCCGCTTCATTGGTAGCTCAAGAAGCTGCGTGGCTTAGGAAGTTCATTGTTGATCTAGGGGTTGTTGCTACCATTCAAGACCCCCTAGAGATCGTTTGTGACAACGAAGGTGCTATTGCTCAAATCAAGGAACCTCGTGCTCATCAAAAGACTCGGCACATTGAACGGAGATTCAACTACATTAGGGATGAAGTTGAAAAGGGGAAGATATGTATTCGTAAAGTTCATACCGATCAAAACATTGCGGATCCATTCACGAAGCTCCTAGATAGGTCAAAGCATGAAAGTCACACATGTGCCTTAGGACTTCGATATTCTACTGATTGGACTTGATCAAATTTAGTATTTGAATATGTGGAACTCCTTATTATTTGAGTAAAATTATTTGGTTATAATTTTTCAATTAATGTTCCAATTTAGTATGTTTAATCCATGAGTAAATTATTTACTCTAAATATCCGTAGTCGTTCATACTTGTGGGAACAAGTGTGAGGGTAAGATTATTATGAACTTGGATTGGTTGATATTCATAAGGATGAATATAGACCAATGGGTTGCTACCAAAGTTCATAGATATTTGTGGGATACAAATATTGGACTAACCCGCATCTCAAATTTTACTACATGGAATCTTATCGATTGATCATAAGTAAATTTGAGTAAAGGCGAATATCATTTGGTATCCTTCGACCTGAGATACATATTGGGTTTTGATATTCACCAAGTATTATACCTTGAGCTAATTCTTCACTGTCCTGAAATAGTGGACAGTACATAAGGGTATGTTCAGGTATAACACGAGGTGTTTGTGAGAAACGTATGTAGTCAAGATGGAATTTGTTCCTCTTATTCGTTGAGAGTTAGATGTCTAAGGCCTGATTAAGTTAAATCAACAAGGAATGATCATTCTGTGTCCTTGGATTTAACATGACATCTGTAACAAAAGGATAAATGATTGATTCTCCTAAATTATTTCAAGTAGGGTACTTGAATGGGATGATGTTATTGAATGGCTATAAGTCATGCATATTAAGGTAGTAAACCATTGTTAGGCGTCATTTACTGCTTGCATCAGTCTTCTATGAATCTTGGGCAAGTGGGAGATTGTAGGATTCTATGTGCCCAAGACACTTAGAATATTGATGTGGTTAGTACGTTATGATCCAAGTCGGTTTATACCCAATAACAAGCTTAGCAAACACCAATTAATATTTAATTGATGATATGATCATGCAATTAAAATATTTACACCAAATTTAGAAAATTGGTTTTCTAAATAAGTTGCATATGAGATGGAACAACTTATTAGGATATTTTGTTCAATGATATTATTTGAAGTGTTATTTAAATTAGTTGTATAACACCAAATAATAATGAGAGTATACTACTTATACAATTAAATGGTTAATTGCATAAACTAGTTACAAGACTAGACAATACATGTGTGTGTTAGTATTTGACATTTATAAAATATAACCACCTATTTTATAAATACCAAATACTAATAAAAGAGAATGGAATTCATTTTTTTGGCCCTTGGAACCGTCCATATAGCATGCATGTGCATGTGTAGTGTGATTCTCTTGATAAGAGAACACACATGCCATTGTCTTCCACTAGCTCAATCCACTAACTATATTCTCTTGGAGACACACCCACATGCAAGTCTTGTCTACCACTACTAACTAGATAAATACTCTCACATCCACTAACTATATTCTCTTGAAAACTCATCCCTCTCTCTCTCCCTACGGTTTCTTTCAGCAGCTTCAGCAGGAAGTTTTGAGCAGGGTTTTTGGAGCTTGTTTTGGTGTCTTCTTCCTAACAAGAAGGTGTTCTTGCAAAGGGCTTGGGGTATACAAGCTTGAGGACTTCTACTCTTGAAGTCTTGGCCATTTTCAGCATCATTTCTCCTCTCATTTTGGTCACTTTTGCTGCTGCAGTAAGGTAGAATCACAACTCTATATAGCTGTGATTTTATGTGCATTTACATAAGTTCATAGCTTGCATATTCACATAAATGATCCTTTGTTCTTTGGGCTTGTTTTATACATTAATATGATCATCTAATGAACATATTTTTCAGCTTATAAAAAGGTTTATAAGGTTGTAATTCCGCTGCGTTTTCAGAAAGTTTAAATGGTTAAACTATGATTTTATGTTCTAACAAACCCAACAGTGAAAAGTAAAGTAAGTGGCTAATCACAACTGGCCACTGTAATTAGGGACTTACTATACTTGACATAAACTGAGCTATTACCTTGAATGACTATTTTGGTGTTTGAATCTTATAGTGCTTAGGAAATGGCTGGGAAGAAACCTACCAAAGCTTCTAGAGGTAGAGGTAAACCACGTATGACCAGGAGTAGTGCCAAGGCTGCTGAGACGACCCATGAGAACCCTGAGGTTCCTGACCGGACTGAGGGAAACGAGAATGCCAGCCTGAATGCCTCAGCTAGGGAGGCGATTGCTGATGAGGTACACCAGGTCCTGCAGGCAGTTATGCATATGTAGTGATCGATGTTATTCGAGCTGTGAGGAATGAGGAGAGAAAGGAGAAGGACGACAGGAGAGAGTCAACTGGGAAGGAAAGCAAGGGAGGAGAGGAACGACCGGATCCTGAGATAGTAGTATCTGATGAGGAAGAGGATGATGTTGTAGGGGTGACGACCAAGGGATGCAGTTACGGGGCATTCCAGAGGTGCAAGCCCCCGACTTTTGATGGAAATGGCAATGCTGCCGCCGCCCACCGTTGGGTAAGGGAGATGGAAGCAGTACTCGAGATCAGCGAGTGCCGGGAGGATCAGAAGGTGAAGTTTGCCACCCACTCCTTTACTGACTCCGCACTATGCTTGTGGGACATCATCGTACAAGCGGAGGGTTCCAGGGCCATCGGGAAAATGCGATGGACAGAAGTGAAGAAGCTGGTAATTGAGGAATTCTGTCCTCATAGGGAACTCGATAAGGTCGAGAGGGAGTTCCTACAACTCGAGGCGGGAACCATGACCCACCAGCAGTACACTACCAAATTCAATGAGATGGCGAGGCTGGTGCCGGATCAGGTGACACCAGTATCTCGAAAGATTAACCGGTACATTCAGGGGCTGCCAGCTGACATCCGCAAGCACTTGATCACTGCCCGACCGAGCACCTTTAGGTCGGCAGTGGATTTGGCTGGGAGACTCTATGACGAGAGGGAAGTGACGGTGGTAGAGGCAAAGAAAGCCGGTGGTGGTGACCGGAATTGGAATGGAAAACGGTTCGGGCGTGGTGGTTTTACCCCGAATAACAAGAAGATGAGAAGGGACGACCATAGGGTGGGGTCATCAAACTCGGGGCCCAAAAGGCGTGGCAAGTGCGGGAAGGAGCATACGGGTGAGTGCCGTTGGGGCTCAATGTGTGTTTCAAATGCGGGAAACCGGGCCACATCTCCAAAGACTGTAAGGCGCTGAGGTGTTATACCTACAGCGAGGTGGGCCATATGAGCAAGGATTGCAGGAAGCCGAGGGCTGAGAGTTCCGGGGGAAAGAAGACGGCCGGAACTGAAGGGCAGAGGGCGAGTGCCAGAGCTTTCACCATGACCAGGGAGGACGCTAGGACGGACCCCGATGTTGTGTCAGGTACGTTTCTAGTAGATCAAACTCTCGCTTCTGTGCTATTTGATTCTGGTGCTAGTAGGAGTTTTATTTCTGCCAATTTCTGTGCTAAACTTTCCCCTTAGTAGTAAATGCATTAATGAGCCCTTCGACGTAGAGACTGCTATTGGTAAGTCCACTAGGGTTACAAATGTGATAGAGGACTGTGCCATAGAGTTAGAAGGTCATAGGTTTGCTGCTAAGTTACATGTGATGCCCCTAGGTGGATTTGATGTAGTACTAGGGATGGATTGGTTAGCAACCCATGAAGCGAATATCGTATGTCGTAAGAAAATGATTAGACTGACGGCGCCTGACGGAAGTCCGGTGACAATATATGGCGATCGGGTTATGACGATTCCAAAAGTAATTTCGATGGCGGTGGCGGGAAAGTGCATGAGACGTGGATGTAGCGCTTATCTAGCCTACGTGAAGGATGTGGACACGTCAGCACCACAATTGTCTGATGTGCCGGTTGTGTGTGACTTTCCCGATGTGTTTCCAGAGGACCTATCGGGTGTGCCACCGGATCGCGAAATAGAATTTCAAATCGACTTGATACCTGGTGCCCAACCTGTCGCCAAGGCACCGTATCGATTAGCTCCGACTGAGATGAAGGAGTTAATGGAGCAACTGCAAGAATTGCTCGATAAGGGCTTCATCAGACCGAGTATCTTTCCTTGGGGTGCCCCGGTTTTATTTGTGAAGAAGAAGGACGGTAGTATGAGGATGTGTATCGACTACCGTGAGTTGAATAAGTTGACGATAAAGAATCGGTATCTGTTACCGAGGATTGACGACTTGTGTTGGATCATGATAAGGCTGGTGCAACCAAAACCACTTCATAGCCACTTTTGGTGCTACATTGAAGGGCTTCCGAAGCCAAGCAAGAGATCTTCCGAGAGTCTGAAGCCAATCTACTGAAGGCAAAAGCTGAAGTCAACTACTGAAGACAACAGCTAAAGCCAACAGCTGAAGACAACAGCTGAAGCCAACAGCTGAAGACTATCTTCCGAAGACAAAGTCTGAAAGCTTCCGAAGACAAAGTCTGATGAAAGAGCTGAAGACAAAGTCTGCTTCCGAAGACAAAGAAGACTCCAAGCCTCGAAGAAGCAGTCTTCCGAAGTATAAGTGCCTTCGGAAGAAGTTATACTTCCGAAGTACTTTATCCTTCGGAAGACATTGCTATGACTAGCAGATAAAAGTATGGTCCCTGACAGTCCGCTGCAGACCTCTGATACAGCATGGCATCTTCCTAAAGAGCCATGTTGTTGACCATACTTTATTCTACTGTTCACCTTTTTATGATAGTACATGTTAGCAACTTTAGTTGGTGACAAAAGGTAAGTCAGGGACATGTCCTGACTACCAACTCTCAGGAAAAATGTCTGAAAGACCTCACCTAGAGTCTTGTAGTATAGATGTAAGGTTAGAGGTGTCCAGCTGGTATCAAAGTATATCCGGCTGTAGGTAGTATTATATATATCTTCTCCCTGTAAATCTTTAGATAAGCGATTTGAGTCCAAGAGTCTTGTAATCCTTTGAGTTGAGAAGCAATATATAAAAGTACCTTGAAAATTTACTTGTTGTGTTAATTTTCTTACTGCTTGTTACTTGTTATATTGTGATCAACTCCTCATAGACTACTTGCTGAGTGTTGTTCACAGTGAGCTGAGAGAAAACCACCCATAATCGATCCTGCAATTGGTATCAGAGCTCCAGGCTCTTGATTGTGAGATCTTACCATCCAAATCAACCTGTTTTTCATTCCTTACTACAAACCACTCACTCAAATGGCTGCTCTCTCCAAGGCTGATATGGAAACCGGTACCATGACCAAGTCCCCACTGATCACCCCTGAAGACTTTGACACATGGTGTATCAGAATGGAAGGCTTCATCAAGTGTCAAGATTCAAGGATGTGGGACTCCATTGTTAATGGTCCTTTCATACCAAGCACCACTTCTGCCACTGGTAATCGCATCATTCTAAAAGATGTTGATGATTACTCAGAAGAAGACAGGAAGAGAATAGAGCTGGATCAAAGGGCTATGACTTCTCTCCAAACTGCTCTTCCCAACTCCGTCTACAGACGCTTCAAGAAGTGCAAAACTGCTAAAGATTTATGGGAAGCACTGAAGCTGATGTATGAAGGATCGAAGGAAACCCAAGAGAACAAGAAGGATCTCTTGAAGCAGCAGTTTGAGAACTTTACTTTCAAGGCTGGTGAGACCTTGACTCAACAATACTTCAGGTATGTTGAGCTAGTAGATACTCTGGAGGATATTGGAGTAGCTATTGAGAACAGAGACATAGTCAGGAAGTTCATGTCTTCACTTCCTAAACTATGGATACATTACTGTGTTGTAATCAAGAGAACTTTGGACCTTAAGACTCTTACTCTGACAGAGTTGTATGGTATCCTAAGTGCATTCCAGATGGAGATAAACATGCAGAACTCCTCTGGTCACTCCAATAACCAACTGAGTTCAGCCCTTCATGTGGTTGAAAGGGAAACCATAGAACCACAACATCAGTTGCTATGTTACCCTGACAACTCACACAACGGACCTTACATCACTCTACCTGAGACTCCAAAGTCTCAAAGGTTCAACACAACTCTTCTCAGGAGAGTTGTGCCTTTGTCTCTGGAAGTGGACACTCTGGTGATTTTCAATACTGCTTTGATGATCTTGAGTGCTTCAGTCCAGATGATGTGGAGTATATGGACATTGTCCAGCAGATGGCACTTTTAACGTACAGAGCGAAGAAGTTCTTCAAGAGAACTAGAAGACAATTCCCTCAAAACCCAGTCAACAGCAAGTTTGGGTTTGATAAGAGCAAACCAAGGTGTTACAACTGCAACCAACTTGGTCACTTTGCTAGGGAATGCAAGGTTCCCAAGAACAACCCGGGAACCCCACAAGCCTCCACACATCCCACTGCCTCAAAGCATGAAGAGAAGTCAACTGAAACAGCTGCTGTTGCTCAAGAAGTTGACTGGAGCTTCATGGTATAGGATGTGACTCCTGCTCAAGCACTCATGGCCGGAACAGATGATGATCAGGTATATGAACATCTTTGTACTGCTGCCTGTATTGCTAAAGTTAAACTTTATAAGGATTACATTTCAGAAATCAGATTTGAGGTTGAGTCTTTAAATGTGATAAAATTTGATTATAAGAGAGCTGAATCTGACTATCAAAAGAAAATTGAGGAGTTAGAGAAAACTGTGTCTCTTTTAAAACATGAAAAGACTAATTATAAGACTCAAATTAAAGATCTATATCCAAACTATCTGAGGTTCAAGCCCAGTTGGTAACAGCTGAGGCTTAGGCCAGGAAGCAAGCTATTGCTGAGCAAAGCTTCCAAACTATTCTTGCATCAACCTCTCATTCCAAAATGTTTTATCAAAACAAAGAAGGGTTGGGAACCAATGAAATAGCTCCACCACACTCTTATGAGTCTATTAGACTACCTAGATGTGGTACTGAAGAGCAAGTGGTTCCAACTGCTGACCCTTCTCCATTGGAACTAAAGGATGAGGCAAAAATAGTAGCCACCACAGGGGAGAAACAGGAGGATACACTCATCTCCACCTGTGAAGACCAAATCCTAACCACCAAGGCAAGAAGAAGCAGAGCTAAAGCTGCTAGAAGGACTGCCAAGAAGGTTGCAGAGTCCAAGCTTAAGATCGACCCAAAGCAAAAGGGTGTCTTCATTTCTGCCGGATTTCAAGTGGTAGGTACTTCTGATTCAGAAAGGAGTGTAGTACCAGCACTCCTGTCCTACTAAAGGATCAGAAGTTGAAAGGGAAAGTTGCTGATGAAGAGAAGAAACTCAAGAAACAGCAACCTGCAAGTTCCCAGAAAACTAACATTGCCTGCATAATGTGTGGTCTGCACAACCACATGGCTAAAGATTGTTACTACAATCCAGCAAGCACACATTATGCAAATAATGTTAGAAAAGAAGGAGTCAGAGAAGGTTTCTCAGTTGGACCACTTCAAAAGGTCCAAATGATGAAAAAGGGAAAGTTGGTCTCGGAAGCCAAATTGCTTTCGGAAGAAACTACTTCTTCCGAAGGGAAAATGGCTTCGGAAGCCAAACCTTCTAAGGTTCGGAAGAACAAGAAGGCTCCCTTGAAACCATCTCAGAAGAAGACTACTTCGGAAGAAAAGGTGGTGAAGGCCTCTTCCGAAAAGGAAGAAGCTTCGGAAGAAGGCCATGCTGCACAAGCTTCGACAAGCTCATCTTTAAAGATCAACCAAGGGATGGATTGGAAGATCAAGGAAGATGCTACAGCCCAAACCTCTTCTTCAACAATGACCTCTATTGAACCCCAATGCATATCTTTTGGTTCAATTACGTCACTATCATTGGAAGAGCCCAAGACCAGCAAGGCTTGGGCTTCCAAACAAAACTAACCATCTCATCTTATGTGCAGGGACGTCCATTTGACAAGAACAACAATGTCTGGATTATAGATAGTGGATGCTCCAGGCACATGACAGGGAACAGATCTCTCTTTCAACAATTCCAGAACTTTGATGGAGGGCCTGTCCAATTTGGAGGTGAGGCCGGAGGATATATTTCTGGCAGAGGAAGTATATCCAATGGCAGAATAAACATTGACAAAGTTCACTTTGTCAAACAGCTTGAACACAATCTGTTAAGTGTTTCTCAATTCTGTGATCAGAAGAATCAGATGCTCTTCACAGAACATGAGTGCATTATCCTAAAACCAGGGATGACAATTCCTCCGGAATTGGTGCTTCTTAGATCTCCCAGAAAGGGATATGTACAAGCTGGATATGAACAATGCTTCTCCTATGGGTGAAGTATCATGCTTTCTTTCCAAAGCTGATAGTGATGAGTCAACACTATGGCATAAACGCATGTGTCATGTGAATTTTAAAACAATGAATAAATTGGCTAAAAATAATTTGGTACATGGTTTGCCTAAAAAGGAATTTTTCTGCAAAGATAACTGTGTTGCATGCCTAAAAGGGAAACAACACAGATCATCTCATAAATCCAAATGTGTTAACTCTATCACTACTCCATTACACTTATTGCACATGGATCTCTTTGGACCCACAAGTATAATGAGCATTGGAAGAAATCATACTGTCTTGTGATAGTTGATGATTTACAAGATTTACATGAGTATTCTTTTTAAGAAGTAAAGATGAAACTACTGAATCATTAAAATCTTTTATTCTTAAAATAGAAAATCAAATTGATCACAAGGTTAAGATCATTAGAAGTGATCAAGGGACGACCATAGGGTGGGGTCATCAAACTCGGGGCCCAAAAGGCGTGGCAAGTGCGGAAGGAGCATACGGGTGAGTGCCGGTTGGGGCTCAATGTGTGTTTCAAATGCGGGAAACTGGCCACATCTCCAAAGACTGTAAGGCGCTGAGGTGTTATACCTACGGCGGGTGGGCCATATGAGCAAGGATTGCAGGAAGCCGAGGGCTGAGAGTTCCGGGGGAAAGAAGACGGCCGGAACTGAAGGGCAGAGGGTGAGTGCCAGAGCTTTCACCATGACCAGGGAGGATGCTAGGATGGACCCCGATGTTGTGTCAGGTACGTTTCTAGTAGATCAAACTCTCGCTTCTGTGCTATTTGATTCTGGTGCTAGTAGGAGTTTTATTTCTGCCAATTTCTGTGCTAAACTTCCCCTTAGTAGTAAATGCATTAATGAGCCCTTCGACGTAGAGACTGCTATTGGTAAGTCCACTAGGGTTACAAATGTGATAGAGGACTGTGCCATAGAGTTAGAAGGTCATAGGTTTGCTGCTAAGTTACATGTGATGCCCCTAGGTGGATTTGATGTAGTACTAGGGATGGATTGGTTAGCAACCCATGAAGCGAATATCGTATGTCGTAAGAAAATGATTAGACTGACGGCGCCTGACGGAAGTCCGGTGACAATATATGGCGATCGGGTTATGACGATTCCAAAGTAATTTCGATGGCGGTGGCGGAAAGTGCATGAGACGTGGATGTAGCGCTTATCTAGCCTACGTGAAGGATGTGGACACGTCAGCACCACAATTGTCTGATGTGCCGGTTGTGTGTGACTTTCCCGATGTGTTTCCAGAGGACCTATCGGGTGTGCCACCGGATCGCGAAATAGAATTTCAAATCGACTTGATATCCGGTGCCCAACCTGTCGCCAAGGCACCGTATCGATTAGCTCCGACTGAGATGAAGGAGTTAATGGAGCAACTGCAAGAATTGCTCGATAAGGGCTTCATCAGACCGAGTATCTTTCCTTGGGGTGCCCCGGTCTTATTTATGAAGAAGAAGGACGGTAGTACGAGGATGTGTATCGACTACCATGAGTTGAATAAGTTGACGATAAAGAATCGGTATCCGTTACCGAGGATTGACGACTTGTTTGATCAGCTCCAAGGTGCGAGCTGGTTCTCGAGGATAGATCTTCGATCTGGCTACCATCAATTGAAAGTGAGGGAGCAGGACATTCCTAAAACAGCTTTTCGTATGCGTTATGGACACTATGAGTTTCTTGTTATGTCCTTTGGTTTAACTAACGCGCCAGCTGCATTTATGGATCTGATGAATCGAGTGTGTCAGCCAATGTTAGATAAATCAGTGATTGTGTTCATCGATGATATCCTGATTTATTCAAGGAGTGAAGAAGAGCATGCCAGTCACATTTAGGAAGTGTTGGAAACTCTGAGAAGGGAGAAACTGTATGCTAAGTTCTCCAAGTGTGCTTTCTGGCTATGCTAGGTGCAATTTCTGGGTCACGTGGTAAATGCAGAGGGAATCAAGGTGGACCCAGCAAAGGTGGAGGCCGTGATGCAATGGAAGTCTCCTAAGACGCCATCCGAAATTCGTATCTTTTTGGGATTGGCGGGCTACTACAGGAGATTTATTCAAGACTTCTCTAAGATAGCCTCACATTTGACAAAATTTACCCACAAGGACGTGAAATTCGTGTAGGGTCAAGAGCAGGAGACTGCCTTTGAGGAGTTGAAGACGAGACTAACACAAGCTCCTGTCTTGACATTGCCCGAAGGAAATGACGACTTAGTGGTTTATTCGAATGCATCTTATTCTGGGCTAGGTTGCGTGTTGATGCAACGTGGAAGGGTAATAGCTTATGCATCTCGACAACTGAAAACCCACGAAGTCAACTATCCCACGCATGATCTAGAATTAGCCGCGGTGGTTTTTGCGTTGAAGATTTGGCGGCACTATCTATACGGGACGAAGTGCACTATCTTCACAGACCACAAAAGCTTGAAGTACTTCTTCGAGCAGAAAGATCTAAACATGAGGCAGAGGCGATGGTTGGAGCTCATAAAGGATTATGATTGCGAAATCCATTACCATCCGGGCAAGGCCAACGTGGTGGCAGATGCCCTTAGCCGAAAGAAAGGCCCGAGCCGATCCAGGTGAAGGCTTATCAGCTGATTATGACCTCTGATGTGATGACACAGATTAAGGAGTTCCAAGACGAGGCTTTGAAAGAAGATCGTCTTAACTCCGAAAGGATGAGAGGTCTAGTCACGGAATTGGGCGAGAACACTCTTGGTGTTAAGACCCGATTCGGGCGGATGTGGATTCCTCGATACGAGGATCTACGTGGAAGATTATGGACGAAGCCTATAAGTCTCGATACTCTATTCATCCCGGTGCTACCAAGATGTATCACGATATGAAGAAAGATTATTGGTGGCCGGGTATGAAACACGATGTAGTGGAGTACGTGAGTAAGTGCCTTACTTGTCTTCAAGTGAAGGCAGAACACCAGAAACCGTACGGGAAGATCCAACCGTTGGATATACCCGAATGGAAGTGGGAGCATATCACCATGGACTTCATTACTAAGCTACCTCACACATCGAGGGGATGCGATACTATTTGGGTGATTGTCGACCGACTAACAAAGAGCACCCACTTCCTACCAATCCGCGAGACGTATTCATCCGAATGATTGGCGGATCTGTTCATCAAGGAAATCATAACTCGTCATGGCGTGCCGGTGTCTATCGTGTCGGATCATGACACCCGGTTTACATCGAAGTTTTGGAGAAGATTCTATGATGCAATGGGAACGAGCCTACACATTAGTACAGCCTATCATCCTCAGACGGACGGTCAGTCTGAGAGGACGATACAAACGCTCGAGGATATGCTTCGAGCATGCGTGATCGATTTTGGAGGAAGTTGGGATGATCACTTACCATTAGCAGAATTCTCGTACAACAACAGTTATCATGCCAGTATTGGCATGCCACCCTACGAGATGCTATACGGTAGGAGATGTAGGACGCCCGTGTGTTGGGGAGACATTGGGCAGAAGAGTTAGGAGGTATTGAGGTGATCGAAGCTACGACTGAGAAGTTGGAAAAGATCAAAGCCTTCATGAAGGCGGCGAAGGATAGACAAAAGTCGTATGCTGACAAGCTACGTAGACCAATTGAGTTCCAGGTGGTGACCGGGTTATGTTGAAGGTCTCACCTTGGAAAGGAATTATCCGATTCAGGAAATGAGGTAAGCTAAGCCCGAGATATATAGGACCTTTCTGAATCATCGCATGAGTAGGAGAGGTAGCCTATAGACTTGAATTGCCAGATGAGTTAAGTGAAATTCATCCCACATTCCAAGTATCTCATCTGAGAAAGTGCTTAACTGATGAGGATATGATTGTACCACTGGAGGACATTGAAGTTGATGAAAGGCTCAATTACATTGAGCAACCAGTGGCAATCATTGATCGTAAGGAAAAGAAGTTAAGGAATGAAGTGGTTCCTCTTGTGCGTATACATTGGAAGCACAGGAAGGGATCCGAATCCACATAAGAGACTGAGGAAGAGATGAGGCAGCATTATCCTCATCTGTTGAGGAATAACAGGTTTCAGGGACGAAGCCTATATAAGGGGGGTGGACTTGTAACACCCGGACATTTCTAAAGAAATGAATAAGAAAATAAAAGAGAAATAAAAGGATGGAAATGAAAGTCAATCCAAAGATGAGGGGTCAAAAGTGTCAAATGGACAAAAATGGTAATAAAGTTGGTGAAAAAGGTGGTATGGCCACCAATTATGGTCTGCGAAAACTTTCATTCGATATTTTAGAGAGAGAGAGCAGAAGCTCTCGGACATTTGAAGAACAAGAAGAAAAAAATTTGGATTTAAGGTAAAGTTTAGTGTTTTTAAGTTGTTCTTGGCTAAATTAGCCTCGGTTATGTGTTCTATGTGTGTGTTTGTGTGATCGGGTGTGTTACTGGGTTTTATAGGTGTTAAAATTGTAGCAAACGGGTTTTTGAAGAAGTCATACCTGAGAGACTGCTAAGGTGAGTTTCTAGATCCCCTTTTTACATGTTTTCAAATGATTTTGGGGCTGGAAATACATGTATGTATGTTTTTATAAGGTTGGGTATTATACCCGTATGTTCATATGCATGTGTATGTGGGTCGGGTATGTTTTGGGAGGATGTATGGTTATGAATATGTTAAGTTCATGCTTAGAACCGTATGTGAATGTTTAGAATTAAGTGATATGATGCTTGGGACTGGAAAACGACTTAGAAACATGAACAGGCTGCTAATACGCCTATACAAGGCTCATAAGTCTGAACAGTCCTCATACTCCCAAATTATGACAGAAATTTTAAGTGTTGGGGCTTATGCTTCCAAACAGTGCTCATGAGTCTGGAATTTAGAACTTAGAAAATTAAGTACAGGGTCATAAGTCCAAATAGTTCTCATATGCCCAAACAGTACCTAATACGCCTAAGGCTCATAAGCCTCAACAGTGCTCATATGCTTGAAAATGACTTAGAAAAAGTTAAGTGTAAGGTGATATGCCCAAACATTGCTTATGAGTCTGAACAATAGTCATATGCCTAGAAAATGTAGCCGGATGACTAAGTGTAATGTCATGAGTCCCAACTGTGCTCATGCGCCCAAATAGCTTATACGCCCAAAGTGAAAATATTTTTAAGTGTAGGCTGGTGAGCCTACATAGTGATGAAAAGTCTGAACAGTGCTCATGAGTCCCACAGTGCTCATGCGCCCAAATAGTCCTCATGCGCCTAGAATTTTTATACTTAGAAATTTTCACATGATTTTTTCTGGGAATCTGGGTTTTAGGGTTTTGACCGAGGTTGACCAAGGGCTATTTAATGATGAGGTTTTATACATGAAATGATGATTAATGATTAACCCTTGTTATTATTACTGATATTATTATCAGTAGTTTATTATTATTAGCAATATTATTATTATTTTAATGTTGTTAAGTATGAAATGGCATAATGAAGGATGATTAAAATTTAATGAAGAGTATAATCATTAATAAGTAAAATTTTAATGATGAAGAAAATGGAACGTAAATGAATAAGTAAAGGCTTGCAAGCAAATGTATGGAGGTGCACACCCCTGGCAGGTGTTAGCTCAACTGTGATGCGGGTTAGCTACCCCGAAGGATGCACACAGGGTCAATCTTTGAGATTGACAATGAGGTGAGCAACTTTGTGTTGCAACAGACTCGGTTAGCAAGCAATCCGTGAGATTGCCACTGAGGTGAGCAAACATGTGTTGCAACAGACTTGTCTAACATACGATCGTGAGAGATCAATATGGAGGTGAGCAACTTTGTGTTGCAACAGACTCGGTTAGCAGGCAATCTTGAGATTGCCACTGAGGTGAGCAACTATGTGTTGCAACAGACTTGGCTAACATACGATCATGAAAGATCGATATTGAGGTGAGTGGCTTTGTTGTCGCAACAGACTCGTAAGAAAGAATGTAAGAGCGAAAGAGTAATGGAAAGAGTATGAATTGAATGAATGATGAGGATAATAATAATAATGTTGGATCATGATGAGGCTGGTGCAACCAAATTCACTTCATAGTCACTTTTTGGTACTACATCAAAGGGCTTCCGAAGTCAAGCAAGAGATCTTCCGAGAGTCTAAGGAACAACAGCTGAAGACATCTTCTGAAGGCAAAAGCTGAAGGCAACTACTGAAGACAACAACTGAAGCCAACAGCTGAAGATATCTTCCGAAGACAAAGTCTGATGAAAGAGCTGAAGACAAAGTCTAATAGCTTCCGAAGACAAAGTCTGATGAAAGAGCTGAAGACAAAGTCTGAAAGCTTCTGAAGACAAAGTCTGATGAAAGAGCTGAAGACAAAGTCTGCTTCCGAAGACAAAGAAGACTCCAAGCTTCGGAAGAAGCAGTCTTCCGAAGTATAAAGTGCCTTCGAAGAAGTTATTCTTCCGAAGCACTTTATCATTCGGAAGACAATGCTATGTCCAGCAGATAAAGGTATGGTCCCTGTCAGTCCGCATGCAGACCTCTGACACCGCATGGTGACACAGCATGGGTTCTTCCTAAAGGACCATGCTGTTGACCATACTTTATTCTACTGCTCACCTTTTGATGATAGTACATGTTACCAACTTTAGTTGGCATGGGTAAGTCAGGGACATGTCCTGACTACCCACTCTCAGGCAAAATGTCTGAAAGACCTCACCTAGAGTCTTGTAGTATAGATGTAAGGTTAGAGGTGTCCAGCTGGAATCAAAGTATTCCCGCTGTAGGTAGTATTATATATCTTCTCCCTGTAACTCTTTAGATAAGCGATTTGAGTCCAAGTGTCTTGTAATCCTTTGAGTTGAGAAGCAATATATAAAAGTACCTTGAAAATTACTTGCTGTGTTAATTTTCTTACTGCTTGTTACTTGTTATATTGTGATCAACTCTTCCTAAAGACTGCTTGCCGAGTGTTGATTCACAGTGAGTTGAGAGAAAACCACCCGAAATCGATCCTGCAGTTGGTATCAGAGCTCCAGGCTCTTGATTGTGAGATCTTACCATCCTAATCAACCTGTTTTTTCACTCCTCACTACAATCCACTCACTCAAATGGCTGCTCTCTCCAAGGCTGATATGGAAACTGGTACCTTGACCAAGTCCCCCATGATCACCCCTGAAGATTTTGACACATGGTGTATCAGGATGGAAGGCTTCATCAAGTGTCAAGATTCAAGGATGTGGGACTCCATTGTCAACGGTTCTTTCATACCAAGCACTACATCTGCCACTGGTAATCGCATCATTCCAAAAGATGTTGATGATTACTCAGAGGAAGATAGGAAGAGAATAGAGCTAGATCAAAGGGCTATGACTTGTCTCCAAACTGCTCTCCCAACTCCGTCTATAGACGCTTCAAGAAGTGCAAGACTGCTAAAGATTTATGGGAAGCTTTGAAGCTAATGTATGAGGGATCCAAGGAAACTCAAGAGAACAAGAAGGATCTCTTGAAGCAGCAGTTTGAGAACTTTACTTTCAAGGCTGGTGAGACCTTGACTCAACAATACTTCAGGTATGTTGAGCTAGTAGATACTCTGGCGGATATTGGAGTAGCTCTTGAGAACAGAGACATAGTTAGGAAGTTCATGTCTTCTCTTCCTAACTATGGACTCACTACTGTGTTGTCATCAAGAGAACTTCGGACCTTAAGACTCTTTCTCTTACTGAGTTGTATGGTATCCTAAGTGCATTTCAGATGGAGATGAACATGCAGAACTCCTCTGATCACTCCAATAACCAACTGAGTTCAGCCCTTCATGTGGTTGAAAGGGAAAGCATAGAACCACAGCATCCCTTACTATGCTACCCTGACAACTCACATACTGGACCCTTCATTACTCTACCTGAGACTCCAAAGTCTCAAAGGTTCAACACAACTCCTTTCAGGATAGTTGTGCCTTTGTCTCTGGAAGTGGACACTCTGGTGATTTTCAATACTGCTTTGATGATCTTGAGTGCTTCAATCCAGATGATGTGGAGTACATGGACATTGTCCAGCAGATGGCTCTTTTAACTTACAGAGCGAAGAAGTTCTTCAAGAGAACTGGAAGGCAATTCCCCCAAAACCCAGTCAACAGCAAGTTTGGGTTTGATAAGAGCAAAGCAAGGTGCTACAACTGCAACCAGCTTGGTCACTTTGCTAGGGAATGCAAGGCTCCCAAGAACAACCCGGGATCCCCACAGGCCTCCACACATCCCACTGCCCCCAAGCATGAAGAAAAGTCAACTGAAACAGCTGCTGTTGCTCAGGAAGTTGACTGGAGCTTCATGGTACAGGATGTGACTCCCGCTCAAGCACTCATGGCCGGAACAGATGATGATCAGGTATATGAACATCTTTGTACTGCTGCCTGTATTGCTAAAGTTAAATTGTATAAGGATTACATTTCGGAAATCAGATCTGAGGTTGAGTCTTTAAATGTGCTAAAATCTGACTTTAAAAGAGCTGAATCTGACTATCAAAAGAAAATTGATGGGTTAGAGAAAACTGTGTCTCTTTTAAAACATGAAAAGACTAACTATAAGACTCAAATCAAAGATCTGATCTCCAAACTTTCTGAAGTTCAAGCCCAGTTAGTCACAACTGAGGCTCAGGCCAGGAAGCAAGCTATTGCTGAGCAAAGCTTCCAAACCATTCTTGCATCAACCTCTCATTCCAAAATGTTTTATCAAAACAAAGAAGGGTTGGGAACCAGTGAAATAGCTCCACCACACTCTTATGAGTCTATAAGACTACCTAGATGTGGTACTGAAGAGCAAGAGGTTCCAACTGCTGACCCTTCTCCATTGGAACTAGAGGATGAAGCAAAAATAGTGGCCTCCACAGGGGAGAAACAGGAGGATACACCCATCTCCACCTGTGATGACCAAATCCTGACCACCAAGGCAAGAAGAAGCAGAGCTAAAGCTGCTAGAAGGACTGCTAAAAAGGTTGCAGAGTCCAAGCTTAAGTTCGATCCTAAGCAAAAGGGTGTCTTCATTTCTGCCGGATTTCAAGTGGTAGGTACTCCTGATTCAGAAAGGAGTGTAGTACCAGCACTCCTGTCCTACTGAAGGATCAGAAGTTGAAAGGGAAAGTTGCTGATGAAGAGAAGAAACCCAAGAAACAGCAACCTGCAAATTCCCAGAAGACTAACATTGCATGCATAATGTGTGGTCTGCACAACCACATGGCTAAAGATTGTTACTACAATCCAGCAAGCACACATTATGCAAATAATGTTAGAAAAGAAGTAGCCAGAGAAGGTTTCTCAGTTGGACCACTTCAAAAGGTCCAAATAATGAAAAAGGAAAGTTGGTCTCGGAAGCCAAGTTGCTTTCGGAAGAAACTGCTTCTTCCGAAGGGAAATGGCTTCGGAAGCCAAACCTTCTAAGGTTCGGAAGAACAAGAAGGCTCCCTTGAAACCATCTCAGAAGAAGACTACTTCGGAAGAAAAGGTGGTGAAGGCTTCTTCCGAAAAGAGAGAAGCTTCGGAAGAAGACCATGCTGCAAAAGCTTCAACAAGCTCATCCTCAAAGATCAACCAAAGGATGGATTGGAAGATCAAGGAAGATGCTGCAGCCCAAACCTCTTCTTCAACAATGACCTCTATTGAACCCCATTGCATATCTTTTGGTTCAATTATGTCACTATCTTTGGAAGAGCCCAAGACCTGCAAGGCTTGGGCTTCCAAACAAAACTAACCATCTCATCTTATGTGCAGGGACATCCATTTGACAAGAACAACAATATCTGGATTGTAGATAGTGGATGCTCCAGGCACATGACAGGGAACAGATCTCTCCTTCAACAATTCCAGAACTTTGATGGAGGGCCTGTCCAATTTGGAGGTGAGGCCGGAGGATATATTTGGGCAGAGGAAGTATATCCAATGGCAGAATAAACATTGACAAAGTTCACTTTGTCAAACAGCTTGAACACAATCTGTTAAGTGTTTCTCAATTCTGTGACCAGAAGCATCAAATGCTTTTCACAGAACATGAGTGCATTATCCTCAGACCAGGGATGACAATTCCTCCGGAATTGGTGCTTCTCAGATCTCCCAGGAAAGGGGATATGTACAAGCTAGATATGAACAAGGCTTCTCCTATGGGTGAAGTATCATGCTTTCTTTCCAAAGCTGATAGTGATGAGTCAACACTATGGCATAAACGCATGTGTCATGTGAATTTTAAACAATGAATAAATTGTCTAAAAAAACTTGGTACATGGTTTGCCTAAAAAGGAATTTTTCTGCAAAGATAACTGTGTTGCATGCCTGAAAGGGAAACAACACAGATCATCTCATAAATCCAAATGTGTTAACTCTATCACTACTCCATTACACTTATTGCACATGGATCTTTTTGGTCCCACAAGTATAATGAGCATTGGAAGGAAATCATACTGCCTTGTGATCGTTGATGATTTTACAAGATTTACATGGGTATTCTTTTTAAGAAGTAAAGATGAAACTGCTGAAACTTTAAAATCTTTTATTCTTAAAATAGAAAATCAAATGATCACAAGGTTAAGATTATTAGAAGTGATCAAGGGACTGAGTTTAAGAACTTCGTTCTTGACTCATTCTGTGACTCAAAAGGGATTGCCAGACAATATAGTGCTCCCAGAACTCCTCAACAAAACGGTGTTGCTGAGAGGAGGAACAGGACACTTATTGAGGCTGCTCGGACCATGTTAGCTGATTCAAAGCTGCCTCTAACATTCTGGGCAGAGGCAGTCAGCACTGCATGCTATGTGCAGAACAGGGTTCTTGTAGTAAAGCCCCATGGAAAAACCCCTTATGAGTTATGGAACAAGAGGCCACCGTTCATTGGCTTTCTAAGGTCCTTTGGCTGCAGGTGTACCATACTTAACACAAAGGACAACTTGGCAAAGTTTGCTGAGAAGTCGGATGATGCTATCTTTATTGGATACTCTTCTAGCTCCAAAGCTTATAGAGTATACAATATCAAGAATCAACAATTTGAGGAGTCATCCAACATAGTTGTTAATGAGCACACTCCTTGTGTTAGGGGAATGGACCTGAGTATATTTTGATTTAGAATTGTTTCCAAACTATTCTAAACCATCTTGTGAGAATGTTTCAGCTGGAACAGGTGCTCAAATTGATGCAGGACAACTATATGAGCTTCCCAGACCTCTTCCAAATTCTCCAAGAGCTGAAAGCAACAAGCTTCAACTATTCACAGATCTGACAGTGTGAATATCTCAAGAAATAGTGAAGCTTCAACAAGTGAATCACTTGATCAACCTCAAAGTTCTTCAGGTGATCCATTACAACACCAGGTTGAGGGAGGTAGTATTCTGAAGGAACAGGCAACTGTTAATACTACTTCACAACCAACCATTGATGATGTTTCTCAATCATTCAATCAGTCCTCATTGAATGACTCTGAAACAGCAGTTGGACAGAGTGATCCAGTTCCTGATCAGAATATGTCTAACTTGGACTTATCTCTGCAACTGGAAGTGATTCCTCGTCTTAGGGTTCACAACACTCATCCAACTGAGAACATCATAGGGAATGTCTCTGAGGGTGTGAGAACAAGAGACAACTCATCATGGGAATGTCTGCTTGTACTCATGCTTCCTGTCTCAGATGGAACCAAAGAAGGTAGAAGATGCCTTAAAAGATAGTAGTTGGGTTGAATCGATGCAGGAGGAGCTGCTTCAATTCAGAAGACAAAAGGTCTGGAATCTATGCCCACTACCATCGGTCAAGTACCCATAGGCACTAAATGGGTATTCAGGAACAAGAAAGATGATAGAGGCTTGATTATCAAGAACAAGGCAAGACTAGTAGTTCAAGGATACACCCAGGAGAAGGAATCGATTATACTGATGTCTTTGCACCTGTTGCAAGACTTGAGGCAGTTAGGATCTTCCTTGCTTATGCTGCATCCAAGAACTTCACAGTCTACCAACTTGATGTCAAGTGTGCTTTTCTATATGGGGATATAGATAGGAAATCTATGTGTGTCAACCTCCAGGATTTGAAGACCCACAGCACCCCAACTATGTGTGCAAACTGGATAAAGCTCTATATGGGCTGCACCAAGCACCTAGGCTGTGGTATGAGACCTTGTCTCAGTTTCTCCTGAAGAATGGATACACAAGAGGTACCATTGACAAGACTCTTTTCATCAGAAAGAGTGGAGAAGACATTTTGCTTGTACAAGTCTATGTTGATGACATCATATTTGGTTCTTCAAACGACCAAATGTGCAAGGACTTTGAAAGCATTATGAAGCAGAAGTTTGAGATGAGTTCCATGGGAAAAATGGACTTTTTCCTTGGGATCCAGGTGAAACAGATGAAGGAAGGGTTCTTCATAAGTCAATCTAAGTATGTCTCTGACATCTTAGAAAGATTTGAAATGAAGAACTGTAAACCAGCCAAGACACCCATACCCAGAAACCATAATCTTTGCCCTGACCTTGAGGGGGAGGATACTGATCAACATCAGTATAGAGCAATTATTGGTTCTCTGATGTATCTTACTGCAAGTAGACCAGATATCATGTTTGCCACATGCATTTGTGCAAGATATCAGGCTGCTCCAAGGGTCTCACCTAGCTGCTGCAAAGAGAATCCTCAGATACCTCAAAGGAGCACCTAAACTAGGTCTCTGGTATCCAAGAAATAGTGATTTCAATCTCTATGGATACTCTGACAGTGACTATGGTGGCTGCAACATTGACAAGAAATCAACATCAGGAGGATGTCAATTTCTTGGTGGAAGGATTATCTCATGGCAATGCAAGAAACAATCCTGTGTCTCTACATCAACTGCTGAAGCTGAATACATCGCTGCTGCTAGCTGCTGTGCTCAACTGCTATGGATTCAAAATCAGATGTTAGACTATGGGATTCAACTTCATGACTACTCCTATCCATATTGACAACAACAGTGCTATCTCCATTACTGAGAATCCAGTGAAGCACTCCAAGACAAAACACATTGATATCAGGTATCATTTCATTAGAGATATTCATGAGAAACAGCTGATAAAGTTAATCAAAGTTGACTCAAATGAACAATATGCTGATTTGTTCACAAAGGCATTTGATGAACAAAGATTTAAGTATCTCATATCAGCAATTGGGATGATAAACATTGAATAACTACCTCTTTTGAAAACCTTTTTAAATGAGTAATGTCTTGTGTCAATACAATTTAAGCCCTGTTACAAAAGATCTTTAAATTATTCCAAGTGTAAATTCCTTCCGAAGAGGAATTACTCTCGGAAGATATCCTTGAATATCTTCCGAAGCCAAATTCCTCAATGGAAATTTTCTTCTCGGAAGAGTTTGTGGTCTCGGAAGAAGCGATTGATTTTATATCAGATCTACTTCCGAAACTTATACAACTCTCCATTCGGAAAGACAACTTTACCTTAGGAAGCAATGCCTTGCTTCGGAAGAGAAATTGCCTTCAGAAGAAATTACCTTCGGAAATGTTTTACCCTCGGAAGTAAAGGTTTTTATATGTAACGGATATCTTTTGGGCCCCACTCTGTAAAAAGTAAAATTTTGTACTTGATGGTCAGATTATTTAAAATTATCCTGCCGCCAACATCATTTCTCCGCCGTAAACACCATACCACACAGTAACCACCACCATACCACTATTCACCCTTTTTAATAATCTTGACTGATCAAATTCATCTTCTTTTACCACTTTACAGCCCTAACTATTCCCTTCACTGTAAAACCTCAATCTCACTCAAAATTTCAAGCTTACCTTTTCTCCAATGGCGCTAAACCCTCAGCACAATCAAGTCGCATTACTTGACTCGTCAAGGGATGCCGACTTCACCCAAATCATCACCTTTCTCACCGAATCCACCTATCTCACTGCACTAACAGTTAACCCCACCGTATACTCCAACCATATGTCAGAATTTTGGAGCAATGGTGAAACTGCAGTACTGAATGGGGTTCGAGTCCTGAGAACCCGAGTTTGTGGCCAAGAGTTGGTCATCAATGAACAGATCATCAGGGAGCATCTTGAGCTTCACGATGATGGGGCTCCTACTGAGTTCCCCAAGGAAGACTTGGAAGGCACCTATATCCTCATGGGATATGGAGGCGATGTCAGCAGATCTACGGTATACAAGTTCAACTTCTCTTACCATTGAAATTCTTGCTGCACATTGTTCTACACTGCCCTCTCCAACAAATCAGGGGTTGGGATCAAATCCCATATGAACTAGGATGCCTAGTTCATGGTTGGTGAGAGGCCTCAGATTCAACTACTCACGATTTGTGTTGAATAACCTAATCGCCAATCTGAGCAGAGATACATTCTTCATGTATCCCCGATTTCTTCAACATATAATCAACTGTGAGATGGAACCAAGCAAGCTTGTCTGCGCAGCTGCTCTCCTGTTCCACACATGAGGCCTACCATCTTCAAGATACTGAAGAAGATGTCCACCAACTTCACTGGACGGTACACTCCATTACCTCCAGAGATGACTGAGCGCATAGCTCCTGGTGACATCCCTGTTATCCCCACAGTGATGACCCACACCAGCAACAGCCACCACAATACCAAACCTTCTTTACCCATCAAAGCCACCTATCAGAGACGTCCCAAACGAACCCTTGTTCAATCTACTCTGATTGAACAAGCTCCTCCTGTTCACACCGAAACGACTAGAGTGGAATCATGGGCTCCCACTCAGTCGAGGTCACACCATCCTTCACATTGACCTCAATGTGGGTTTTGAGCCTCCTCAGTCTCAAACCCCTGAGCCCGAACCCCAAGCCTTTAGCCCGCAGGGTGAGTCTCTACACTCCCCTGTGCAGCTTTCTAGGGACAGCCCCACCAAAGGCTCAATGCCTGTAGACATTGATCTAAGTCCCGGTCAGTAGGACTAACCACCCTCTCTTTCACTGACCTTTTACTCCGAACTGATGAAGAGATTACATCTCTCCATGGCCATGAAGTTGATCTAAACCACCCACTGAAGATCAACAGAGCCAAGAGGGATCCCTTGTCTCTAGCCCCCATCAGAAGCCTGCTACTGAGGTGAGTCCCACTGATGTGGAGGGGACTCATGTAGACTCAGCTGCCACTACTCAGAGTCTCTCATTGAGCTCTCAGGACAGTGGTAACATAATTAGGACTGAGTCTACGGCAACTTTGCCCATTGACATCTCTGAAAGAGATGACTCTGAGCAGAGGAAACCAGGGTGCCAAGAAACCACATCTGGTGGTGAGAGTGAGCATACTAGGTATGTTATCTCATCTCCCCGTGATTCTTCTTATGAAGATGAGGGTAGTATGCACTAACACTTCAGTACTTGCTTTCTAAGGTCTCCAACCTGGAATCACAGGTGAAGATCTTAGAATCAAGGACTGCCACTCAGCAACTTGAGATTAACTCTCTCAAGGCTCAACTAGCTGAGAAACAGACGGAGAGGTCTGTTAGGCATGTACCAATTCAGGTCTCAATGACTTCTTCCTCTAGCTCATCTAGCTCTCAAGATGATGCTACCAAAAGGGGGAGAAAATTCAGAGACAAACACCTATGGAACCACAGACCCAACTCATTTCCACCCAACAAATCATTACCCTACCTGAGTCATCTCAATCCTTTCTGGAGATTGACTCAAGGATGCTTCAAGATCTCTACAGACTGTTCACACAGTTTGTATTGAGATCATCCCTAGAACAGCCCAGCCCCGACACCACATTGCTTACTTTGGGGCTGAGGAGCTTCAAAGACTGACTGCACCTTCTACCACTGTGGAAGAAGTTGGTCAACCTAAGGTCTTCATGGAACCTGAGATTAGCTTCGAAGGGGAAATGGGGACTGATGGCCCAGCAACTGAAACAGATGGGACAGAATTTGCAGCAGTCTCATTCTCCGAAGCTCAAACTGAAGCTTCCGAAGCCTATATGAAAGCCTCGGAAGAACAAGAAAAATCTTCCGAAGCCGAAATAGAAGCTGCGGAAGGCTTGTTTCAGATGTCCGAGGAGCTGACCATCACAGATGTCATTACTGATATAGCATCTGAGGTGGGCAGGGAGGACACTTCTAAAACTCCTCCAATCCAAGCACCAGCTGAACTTCTATCTCAATCACAACCCTCCATTCAAGAACCACCACAGTCAAGCACCATCAAAGACAAAGGCAAAAGAAAACTGACTGCGGAAGAGCTTCAGGAGGAGGAAAGGATTGAGAAGGCTAAAAAGAAAAGGAGGTTTCCAACTGAAAAGGTGCTAGCTGCCAGCTCTAAGGCAGCTGCAGCCAATCAGGAAGAAATCAACCTGAAGAGAAGAACAGCACTCATTGACCAGCTCATCAGTCTTGGAGCTGTCAATGAGGAAATACTCCTGCTATCATTAGAGGAGTTGGTGACTTTGGAGAGGTCAACCAGCTACAACAAGAAAGGGAAGCCAGGTTGGCCTTGGAGAAGGCAGAGGAAGAGCAGAGGGAGGCAGCCCTGAAGCTGAGAGAGGAGAGGATAAATTCCTACTCTCAAGAGGCTTCAGTCTTCCTGAACTGTCTCCACATGACAATGACATGATCCTGCTGCTCCACAACAAGGAGCAGGATCAAATGGAGAAGGAAAGGAAGAAGGCTGCTAGGGAGAAGCTGCAGGTGAAGAGGAAGAGGGAGGAAGAAAAGGAGGTCACTGCTGCCAAGAAGTCAACTGACAAAGCCTGGATGAAGGACTACCTTCGGGCTCATGGCTTCTCTGGTAGGCAGGTGGGACCTATGTCCGAAAGGACACTCCAGCGGATAGTCAGTGAAATAAAAGCTGACATCCGTTTGGGGAAAAGGGGAGATGTACAGGAGGATGAAGGGAATGGTTTTCACCCCAGCCACTCAACCACAGCCACAACCCACACCAGAACCAATCCCTTTTCCATCAAACCTGAACCCACTGATGAAACCTTCACCCCTCAACCCACAACTCTACCCAAACCTACCACATCACCTCAACCACCCAAACTACCCATCTTAAAACCCAAGACTCAACCCAAAACCACTAAACCTAAGCCTACCCAACAACAACCAAGACCATCCTCTCAGCCTCCTAAACATCTCTCCTTTGAGGAGATTAAGGAGTTCAAGACAAAGCTCATCAATTGCACTACTTTGAGCAGTATCTCCTGTGAGGGAGAGGTTATCAACATCACCTATGTTGATAACTCTTCAAGCTCCCTCACCTAGCCAATTTCTTGAATTGCCTAGAGAAACCTTGGGCCAGGCTGCAAGACTTCTTGGTCTCAACTCCGATACCCTCAATGCTGAGGAGAAGAGACTAAGAAGAACTGGTGACTCTGCTGGATACCAGGAAAGAGGACAGGATTTCTGGTCAATCTCCTGGGCCTAGAAATGCTATAATCCAGTGGAGGTTCGATGAACCTTCTCACAACTTTGTTGTGGAAAGAGAGAATGGTGAAATCAACAGGCTCAATGCCACTTCTCTACTGCATCTCAGCAGATTTGATCTTGCTGAGCTTGCAGAGAAGCCATTCTCCAATCCCTCCAACTCTGAGACTGCTGCACACACACAGAAATCACATCAGCGGTCTCCACTTGGCTGAACGAAGTAGAAGAGCCAAGATTGAAGAAGAGTTGAAGCTGAAAAGAGTGGAAGACAAGGAAAGATCAACCACCAAAGGCACTGCCTTTCTACAGATGGTGGAAGGTCCTGAATTGGAACCAATAGTTCGATGGGAATATGACTATACTTCCCATCAACTAACTCTTTTCAGAGGGCCACAACAGAGGATACATATAATCCAAGGTGACAGAGTAGAGGTGCTGTCCACCAAAGATTTGTACAAGATTCTCAGCATCACAGCAGGAAAGAATGAAGATACTGATAAACATCTGCTCGCCTTGGTGCTGAGAACTTTGAGAAGAAGAGGAAGTGAAGTTTTGGTAGCATCAGCCTAGGGGGAGTTTGTGGATCATGATGAGGCTGGTGCAACCAAATTCACTTCATAGTCACTTTTGGTACTACATCAAAGGGCTTCCGAAGTCAAGCAAGAGATCTTCCGAGAGTCTAAGGAACAACAGCTGAAGACATCTTCTGAAGGCAAAAGCTGAAGGCAACTACTGAAGACAACAACTGAAGCAACAGCTGAAGATATCTTCTGAAGACAAAGTCTGATGAAAGAGCTGAAGACAAAGTCTGATAGCTTCCGAAGACAAAGTCTGATGAAGAGCTGAAGACAAAGTCTGAAAGCTTCCGAAGACAAAGTCTGATGAAAGAGCTGAAGACAAAGTCTGCTTCCGAAGACAAAGAAGACTCCAAGCTTCGGAAAAAGCAGTCTTCCGAATATAAAGTGCCTTCGAAGAAGTTATTCTTCCGAAGCACTTTATCATTCGGAAGACAATGCTATGTCCAGCAGATAAGGTATGGTCCCTGTCAGTCCGCATGCAGACCTCTGACACCGCATGGGTGACACAGCATGGGTTCTTCCTAAAGGACCATGCTGTTGACCATACTTTATTCTACTGCTCACCTTTTGATGATAGTACATGTTACCAACTTTAGTTGGCAGCATGGGTAAGTCAGGGACATGTCCTGACTACCCACTCTCAGGCATGCAAAATGTCTGAAAGACCTCACCTAGAGTCTTATAGTATAGATGTAAGGTTAGAGGTGTCCAGCTAGAATCAAAGTATTCCGGCTGTAGGTAGTATTATATATATCTTCTCCCTGTAACTCTTTAGATAAGCGATTTGAGTCCAAGTGTCTTGTAATCCTTTGAGTTGAGAAGCAATATATAAAAGTACCTTGAAAATTACTTGCTGTTTAATTTCTTACTGCTTGTTACTTGTTATATTGTGATCAACTCTTCCTAAAGACTGCTTGCCGAGTGTTGATTCACAGTGAGTTGAGAGAAAAACCACCCGAAATCGATCCTGCAAATAATCATTATCTGTAAGTATGAAGAATGTATGCTCACGAATGAAATATCATAATAAAGCACAGAATGGGATCCTCGTCACTCGAACTCAGTAATCGTGGCTGTGTGCCATGAAGAGGGTAAAGCCTGACGGGATCTAGATGATAATAAATGATAATGAATTATGATGAATGAATGAAAGCTAACGATGAAATGAAAGATAATAAAAATATTATCTACGTGTACGTATAATGTGTGGGCATGTACGAAAGTAAAGTAAAGTATTTTAATTGCAAAACTAGAACTCACTCAGCATCGCTGACTTTTATGTATTTTTCCAGTTGGCAGGTAAACGATGCTGAGGATGGCACATTGAGATGGCTACTCGGCGGGACAAGACTGACATCCATTCATGTTTTGACGATACTGTTGTTTTGTAATTCATTCAACTAATCTTTTTGTAACTCATAAACTACAATGTATTGCTTAACAACAGTGTTACTAATGAAATGAATGGTTTTTGCTAAACAAATTCCGCTGCTTAAATTTATAATATGCAATGTCTTTGTAATTATTGCTGTGAATGACCAACTGTGAGGTCTCCGGGAACCGGGCCTTACATTTTATGTCAAACATGGTTCCTTATATCACTTGTTGATACGATACATGACCATCTGACACGATATTTTGACCTGACCCGGAAGTCAACCAATATTCAACTTTGTCAAGAAGGCAGAATAAAGACCCCAAGACTATTTCAATGTAGTTTAGTTGTTCTCCCATCCTACGTGCATGCATGTAACTAATATCACTAAGTGGATTTCCCCATTTCTTGCATCATTTAAGGCTATGTTAGCAAGTAATATTTCCTTATAAAATGTAATTCTATAATATTAATAACAGATGGGAATGAATAGTAGGAATACTTGCCTGTACATGTTCTTATGCCTATGGTACAAGCGGGTATTACGTGTACAAGTTTCTATGCATATGGTACAACTTCAATAGCCCTGTATAAGCCATCATCAGTAGCCCGTGCTTGCGCCGACAGGGCTCCGGCGAGCTCGATAAACTCTGGCAGCCGGAGCTCCGAATCAACGGCGACTTCCGCCAGATAAGCGTCCACAAGCTTCGCCACCTTAAACATTCCGACGCCGTTTCTCAAACCCTCAATATCCACCTCCACAAACCTTTCACCAACCGCAGCATCAATGGTGGCTCTACCTCCGCCATCGGTTTTAGGGGTTTTCGTGGTTGTATTGCCACCGCCAGTTCAGTGGTGCCAACGACGGTCGAGGCGTTGCCGCTCTGGTTCGCGGGGGAATCTCCGGCAACCTCCGGTGGGATCTCCAATGAATCGTGTGGATGAAGGGAGACCGAAATCTGGTGGTGGGTATGAGAGGGTAAAGGGTGGATTTGAGGCGAATTCAGCGGTGATGAACCGACCCAGATCCGGTGGGTCGACCCGACCCTATTCGAGTGGATGATTTGGTATGTTGTCTTCTTTATAATCTTTTTTAATCTTTGGTTGGTATGCAATTATACATCTTGTTGTTTTGTGTGTTTATGCATAAGCATGGTGATTGTGAGGTTATGATTTCATTGGATGTTAATAGTAGCTCTGGTGTATGGAGATTTCAATGTGTTCTGGTGAATTTACAGCAACTGTTGAGAAATTGGTTTTGATTTTGATGTGATAGCTCAAAAGGTTGTGAATTGCATATGGTAAAGATGATTGTGAATTGCACATGGTGAATTGCATAGTGGTGGGATCCGCTGTTGCTCTGCCTCCCCTCTATGGTCGAGGTGGAGGAGGTGGTGTTTCCCCACCATGGCCGATAGTGTTGGTGGTCGGTCGCTATTTGGCTGTCGTCGGTTTGACCTAGAGTCGATGATGGTCTCTCTACTGGAGGGAGCTGTCATCACCGGCCGTGGGTTTTGCGTCACGTTTGTGACGGCGATGATGACGATAGGGTCTGAGCGGTGGCGACAATGGTGGTGTAACCATTATTGTTCCCCCTTTTCTTCACCTACTTCCGAAACCGATTTAGGGTTGTCAAATCTACAATGGCTCTTGTCAACGGCTGTGGTGTGGACACCATTGTAGTCCATTTGTTGTTGTACCCCCATTTGATGTTGTGGCCATGCCGGTGTCCCATCCCCTTTGTCTGGTTCTTGCTTTGCTGATTTGTTGTTCTCCATCGTGGGTTACCACTCACAGTGGTATCGTGGGTTACCACTCACAGTGGTTTTCGTGACTCTTGTTGTATAACCAACTTATGCATGTGGTTGGGTATGTGTAATTCATCGATGGAATATGTCGGTGATGATGAGGAACTCCTCATATGAGACTTGGCTTTGGCTTAATGTTTATCACTGGTTTATTTATTCTCTTTTTGATTTGTTACTAATATGTTTCGAGGGCTGGCGACGATGATAAAAAGTAGGTGTGACTTTGTTGTTTTGGCGTGGCAAATGAAAATTTGCAGCCATAACGAGCACACATTCCGAGCCTTATGATCAGCTTATGCATGTGGTTGGGTATGTGTAATTCATCGATGGAATGTGTCGATGATGATGAGGAACACCTCATTTGAGACTTGGCTTTGGTTTAATGTTTATAACTACTTTGTTTGTTCTCTTTTTGGTTTGTTACTAATATGTTGTGAGGGCTGGCGATGATGATAAAAGTAAGTGTCGCTTTGTTGCTGCAGCCACAACGAGCACACATTCTGAGCCTTATGTGTTGGTGATTTGGTTCTGGTTCTTCATCTAGGGTTTCTGTTTTTGATTCTTACAGACCTTTAATGTTTGATGTTGATTTGGGTTCCTGTGTTCATGAATCTGCCTGATGTTGGTGGCTTCGATTCACTGGATCACACATTGTTGCTTTATTTTAGGCTGTTTGTTGGCTGTAATGATCTAACCAAAAACAGGTTGTTGTTCTAGCGTGGCAACCATTGGTAGATGGTCTGCAGCTAGAAGCAATGACCAGGTCTGAACTAAAGCTATGTTTGTCGTTGTGCTGCATCATGTTGGCTTCAATTCGTTGGCAATGATGGTCAAACCAAAAACATGTTGTCCTGGCGTGGCAGCCATATGTAGATGGTTTGCAGCCTGACACCGTGAGTTGATCTGAGCCAAAGCAGTATTACATAGGATGGCTGTGATGATTTCAAAAAAAATCCGTTGTTTTGGCGTGGAAACCACTTTTGGTTTGCAGCCATAATGAGAAGCTGATCTGAGCTAAGGGTTCACTACTAGAAAACTGTTAATAGATGACGCGCGAAAAAAGATGACGCGCATTTACGCGTATCATAAATTATTTGTCATCTTTCAAAATTTTTTTAGAAAGGATGACACGCATTTTCGCGTGTCATCTTAGTGTGTCATTTTTTAAATTTTTTTATAGGTCATTACTACCCGCGCGCGAGACTCTGATCAATTATTTCCAAAACCCCCCTTCTGCCTGCTCCACCGCCATCGCAACCACCACCTCCCCCACCACTGCTATCTCCTCGGCTGAGACTATCCCTGTAGTCAACCGCAATCCACCAAGCGACCCCGTAAGCCCCATCCCTGTTCTCTCGTCTGCCATTATTGGTTGACCCTCGAACACTTCAACCGCGACACCATCCACATCGGTGCCTTCGGTAGCACCGATGCACTTGTTGATCTCCTCGCTCATCGGTTCCAAACGTTAACTATGTTTACATCGATGAACGACTCTCAGTCTCTCTCTCTCTGTTGATTTTGTAAGTTTTATTTTCCCTAATTTGTTGATCGAAGTTTTAGGGTATCATTTGAAGATTTGATAAAATCTAGGGTTTGCGAACTGTGGTTGGTACTCATAGTTTGTTTGATTTGGTTTTTGTTAATTTCTCGCTCTGTTGCGGTTGTGATTGTGAGAATAGAGTGAGTTGATGATCGGGAGTGGGTGATTGTAGGGATTTGAGGCTGTGGATGTTGAGTTGTTGGTGGAAGATGAGGTTTTGGTGTTGGCGTTCGCTGAGAGTTTGCCGCTTGGTGGCGGTGTTCTGTCTATGAGGTTCGATGGCACGTTGAATGATCAAATGAAAGGATTTTACCGAAGGTAAATGTGTACTTGATCTTGCTGACTTCTTTATTTGGTAGAGTTATTGGAACCAGTTTGTTTTTGGTTATGTTGAGTATTATTTGAGATTTTTTATTTGGATCAATGTTTAATGCATAACCTAACTAAAATAGCATATATATTTTGTGAATTCATGTTCTCTGTTCATTTTAAAGGAAAAAAGTCATAATTTATAGGAGAAGAAAAACATTGCTAACTTGTACAACTGTACAAGAACAACTATTTGTTGACTTAAGCTCAAACAGGAAGTGATTTTTACATAGAAGACCATAAAGAAGTCAAACGTGGAAATCATTTTCAGTAAGTTTAAAGTTAGCAAGTATATGGCAAATTACCATCACTTATGACCTTTGTTTTCTGCTATGATTTTCGGACTGTGAATGTTCTTTCTGCTTATTATTTTGTTGCAAAGTGAGGCGGAGCTATTTGTGTTTTAGTTTTTGCAACCACGTTGATAAGTAGGTAACTTATCCTGTACAATAATTAATTGTTATATGGATTGAGTTTAACTTTACAGTACATACGAACATAATGGAGAGAAGAAGAACATGGCAGTAACTCAATTTGAACCAGCTGATGCCAGATGGTGCTTTCCTTGTTGGGATGAACCTCCTTGTTGGGATGAACCTGCTTGTAATGGAGCTGTTTGTGTTTTAGTTTGTTTGTTTATAGTTTTAATTGACATTTCAGTCTATGGTGTATAGTTTCTTTTCGTTCCTCAACTTGCTAATATATTACTCGTGGATTTTAATGACAAAATGTTCTGCTCATGTTTCAGGGATGTAAAGTGTGCAAACATATTAGTTGATGCTAATGGCTCAGTGAAACTTGTAGATTTTGGGTTGGCAAAGGTTCCTTCAATCTTCATTTATTGAATTCTCTTTCTTTTTGCTTATGTCTTTCTCTCTTAAAACATTACTTCTCTTGTATAGGCCACCAAGTTCAATGATGTGAAGTCTTGTAAGGGAACCGCTTTCTGGATGGCTCCCGAGGTTTGTTTCAATATATATATATATATATATATATATATATAATATATATATCTATATATATATATATAATATATATATATATATATTTCACAACCGAGTAGAATATTTATATATGTGAATTTGGTCCTTGTGGAGAACGTGTCATTGATAAATGATATGCCAATTAGATTGTATTGACATTTGGTTCTGGCATAAATTTGTAAGAATGTACTCCAATCTGCATCAGCATGTATTTAGAACTTTTGTCTCTATCAACAACTACAAATATGCAGTAGTTTCTTTGCTAGTTTCATGATTGTTAAGGCGTTAATTAAATGTCTCATTGTAATTTGATGAACTTCGCAGGTCGTTAAAAGTAAGGGGTATGGACTTGCAGCAGACATATGGAGCCTTGGCTGCACTGTCTTGGAGATGTTAACACGAAGGATTCCCTACACCCCAATGGAATGTGTACGTTATTTTCTTCTTTATTACATGTATTTATTTGATCAGGCATCTGATAACTCTCTCTCTCTCTCTTTCTCTCATGCATGTATGTTTACTGTGGTTTCTACATTGATGGATGCATTTGGTTATAAGTTAAATGACAGCAGGTTTTCATTGTTTGATGAACAGATGGCTGCATTATTTAAAATTGGAAGTGGTATTGCTCCACCAATTCCAGATAACCTTTCAACAGAGGCAAAGTATTTCTTATCTCAGTGCTTTTATGTTAATCCAGAAGATCGCCCAACTGCTAGTCAGCTCTTAGACCATCCATTTGTTAGAATGCCATTTCCCTGACCTTGCATCTGCACAGTCCTGGAAACAGCAGGTTTGAATTCATTATGAAGTGTAATCAGTGTGTGAGTTTACAGATGCAATAGCTCAATCATCATTATGAGGTTATGATGAAACTGCAAAGTCCTAAACTACTTCAATTTGGGTCTTGTTGAGGTTCTTATGGGAATATATTCTTTTTCTCTGTTTCTCCCATAGAGATATCTTTTTATGTCGTGAGGAATCTATCTCGTCCTCTGGCATTGTTTGTTGGTTTGTATATTAATTCTTTTGTATGAATGATAGTTTGTTTGTTAGATGTAGTTAAAAATGTATGAAGACAGCAGAGATTATTTGTAACCAAGTGAATATTAGGAGGCATTAAATTTGTAAAACAGTTTTCATCCTTCAAGATTTAGAATAAGGGAGATATGGCCAGGCCAGGGGATAATCTTACCATATCTGTCGATCCTACTCTCATTTGCTGAAGTAGCCCCGGTTGTATACACTCCAACAGTAGACTTGTTTGCCAAAAATACAGTGGATTATTTAGAAGACCAAGGGGTGTATTTCAGTGCTGCAGATCGTGGAGAAATGATGTCAATGGTTTATAATTGGCCTGCTGATCAGGTGCCTTAATTTTGAATTATGTAACAAGCTTTAAAGTTTTTTTTGAACTAATTATATTACATACTAATTAATACATCCTGTTTCATAGGTTGATATGATTGTTGTCACTGATGGAAGCAGAATAATGGGTCTTGCTGATCTTGGAGTTCAGGGTATCGGCATTGTAATTTGTTGATTTGTTTATAATGGTATTGTGATGATGTTTTCTATTACTATTAGAACAATAGTTTTCTATATGTGTTTATATGCTCCTTCGAATTGAAAGATTGTTTATTGGTGAAACATTAGGGGTTATTGATGATTTCTATATGTTTTGCAGGGATAAATCATTTTCTGGTCACTCTTTTTCGTATCAAGAGTCTATTGCTGTAAGCACTGCTGAAATCAAAGAAGCCACTGCGTATGAGGTTACTGGTAAGCTCAGTTTTCTTTCTCGTTGATTACTGCACACTAGTTTGTTTTTTTTTCAACCTGAATGTAACAAAATACATTAATATGATCATTAAGTGAGTCTATAAGTAAATCCCAGCAAGGTTTCTTATCAATTTAATGATGGTGAAGTGTGGTTCTGATTAGATTTATAAGTCGGACTGTTTTGCAAATTGTTCGTGTAGGTACCCCTGTGGATTGTGTTTCATTAGCATTATCTGGGGCATTGTTTGCATGGTCCAAGCCTCTTATGGTATGTTCTTTTGGTTTTTGAGGTGTCATCAATCATAATGCTCTCATAAAATGTTGACTCATTTTTATTGTTTCATTTTGGAATGGCAAACAGGTGATATATTGTTGGAGTTAACAAAGGTCCAAGTTGTGGCCATGATATGTTTGCAGTTGCGAGTGAACTCGACAAATCAATGATTGGTCACCTTCTAGGAGCAGCTGGTGTTGTAGAAGCCGTTGCAACTGTGGTCGTGTTACGTTTCAAATTTTATTTATGTGTAGGGCTACTTATTAGATAATTAAATGAATTTGAAACTACTTTGTAATTTTGCATATGCATGTGAACTTGGAACAACTTTGTAATTTTGTTAGTATTTAATTAAATAAATTTTGTTTTGCTATCATTTGACAGTTATTGATTTATAGTTTTATAAAAACAGCAGGTAAAATTTATAAAAATTAATGTGTATATATATATATATATATAAAATAATGCAGCTAAATTTATGACGTGCATTGCGCGTCATCTATTGCACGTCATAAAAATTTCATAGATGACACGCGGATGCGCGTCATCTAGTCATTTATGACTACCCCTTCCTTGACGCGCATTGCGCGTCATCTTTTGCACGTCATAAAATGCGCGTCATCTTTTGCGCGTCATAAAAAGATGACGCGCGGATGCGCGTCATCTATCATTTATGACTACCCCTTACTTGACACGCATTTGCGCGTCATCTGACCCCCAAGATGACACGCAATGCGCGTCATATCTTTTGCGATTTTTCTAGTAGTGGTTGAAACTAGGGTTGTACCGGTGATTATCGGTTTTAAAATACTCGCGCAGCGCGCGACGCAGAATTCAACTAGTTCATTTTAATGTAAAGGCAGAGACGAGATTAATCAAGTTCTAGTCTAGTTTTTTTTTAAATTTTGAGAGTGTTTGACTACTACAAAAGACTAGCCGATCTAGAATCCGGCTCTATCACTTGTGAAATATGAATTAATAACCAAAGGAACTTAAAAACATAATCTCCTTTACTTTAAAGGCAGCAAATAACATTCCACAATTTAATTAAAATAAAACCTCAAATAACATCTAAAAGATATTTGTAATACAAACCCATCAAATTTAAATTTCCAAAACAATTATTGTTCTTAACGCAAGCAACAAAATCAGGTAAATAGTTTGGTCATATTGTTAATTAAGACATTAACTACGCAAAGAGGCGTGGATTGAGTGGTATGACAAGTTTTGTTTTTAACCCTACTAAAGATTGTGGGTTTGAATCTTATGATGACATTTTTATCATAAATTATTCAATTGCTGTCTATTTAGTGTTTTGACTCCATCCGTATGCTTTGAGTTTGAGTCTTAAAGGTGGTAATTTAATCTAGATAATCTAGTTGTTTCATTACTGTAGTTTAACTCTAAAATACATGAAACAAAACGTGTAGTTGCTGAGATCTTATATCATTGAATATGGAGTACACTAACTTATCATTTGGGGTACCTTGATTGACACCTTGTATTTCCTGTAATATTTTTTTTTGTTTTTTTTTTAAAATTTTATAGCGTAATTGGTGGGGTGCTTTATGGACCACCTCTTATATTTTTGTATCTTTGTATACTTGGTAAATCAATTCGATACAGAGAATATTTTTCTCCCCGTGATAAGTCTATGCCAATGTTTCAATCAGCTTTATGATGCCGCCAAACCTGCTGTATACATTCATAGTTTTCTATAATTTCTCTTATTACTTGGGCGTTTATTTCTATAACAGTGTTGTTAAAAAAAATATATTAATATGATATATATTGTTTAAAAATATTTATACTTGATGTAGTTTTATATAAAACTAGCTTTATCAAACTCATTGTCACCTCAACAATCCAGAAGCTCCATCCTAAAGGCATATCACTGACCTTAGGTCTATGTGTCTCCTGTTGAAAAACTATAGAAGGATAAAAAAGTAAAACTATGTGTGCTTAACGTGCGCAAGTGTAAGGATTTGATAGATGGGTACCTAGAATGGCCTTAAGACCAATGTTTTGAGGTCGGATCGGGATGGTAGCAGACCGCGAATCGCTATGTGCACCGAACCTATCACTACTAGTTCATTTTAGAGAGCTTGAACTGGCAGTTTGATCCCGAGTCGGCGGTTGGACAGTCGAACCGGGGTGGGATCAGTTGAACTGGTTTTTTATATATATTGTTAAATGTTTCAGTATTTTTTCATATTTCTTCATTAAAATAGTTATAATTTTATTTGATTCTTATATCTAGTCTAACTGGTTCAACTAGCAGACCGGTAAGACGTCTAGTTAACTGTCCGATCCGGTTTTGAAATCATTGCTTTAAGACCCGTGGAAGAGTGCGTGTTGGTATAACTAGAAGTTGCAATAGGCACTCACGTTTTGAATGGTTGGTAAGACAACATGTGACTAATAACTAGACCAAAGAATGATAATCCGGATTAAGTTCATGTTGTGTTTACTTCATTTCCTCTAATTACATATTTTTTTAACACATACATACAAATAGATCGTTTATAATAAAACTCATTTTATATGGAGAACATTAAGAATTGTATAAACAACCACAATATATATTACTTTAATTAGGGGACACGGTGTGGGAACCTGAGGTGGGGAAAACCCGGCCACGAATAGGAGCCCACTCTTACAAATCCGTTGAAAATTTTCAAGCCCGAACCCGGCCAAGTGTATCTTCACCGTGAAACATCACCATTTGATTGTTACCGAAAGTCATACGACCGTTATCTAAAGAAATTTTTTTAACACTATAAATATCATCCACTTTATTTCTTTACATATTACGTATACTTCAATCCCCTCACACTGTAAATATAATTCACTCTCATTTGACTGAAGCCTTTGATTCTGGTGAAGACACACTTCCTCTATTAGACGAGGAAAAAGAGGTGGCTATAATCTCTCGGCCCAGTGGGTAGGACCACATGAGAATGATGGAAAGAAAGTGAAAAAACGAGGTTCCCAGCAATAACAGACCACCAAGGGGAACCATAGCGGACAACCAAAGAAGAGAATTTAGGTTTCGCAAGATGGACATGTTTCACTATTTTAGAAAAACAAATATTGTTCACTATAACACAATGCAAAAAATAAGAAAAGATATTTTATCATTATGTTTTATGTTTTATACTAATTTTTGTTATTTTTTCATTCTTTTTAAAGTATTAAATAATTATATGTTATTTTATCATTGTGTTGTTCATAGTAGAAGTACCCGACCGTGTTATTTGTTGGTCCCCAAACACTTGAATCAATGAATTTGTAAAGAATTTTGGATCAAACACACAAAATATGGATAAACAATGATGATCACCCAAGAACAAATAAAACCCTTGTGTGATTTTTAATGATTTGAATATGATATTACAAAGTGGAAATCCTCAAATCAATTGGCGCATTCAAGCTTACTAAACCCTAATGACCACTTACCTATTTATAGTGAATATAAAATTCACTAATGACACTTTAAGCCCTTAAACTTAAACTAATCAGGGAAAATACAAATAAAACATAAAAATGACTAAAACATGATTAAATATATTTTGTTGACATAAAATATATTTATTAAGAATAAACACTAGTTAAATATATCTTCAACTTCTTGTCTCGGATCTTCGTCTCGAACGCGTCGGTTTTACTTTTGCGTTGACTTTGACGTTAACGTTGACTTTGACGTTAATGTTGACTTTTGTTAATTTTGACTGTGTTGATAATATTAGACTATCTTTCAGACCCAACAATAGTCCCCCTTAGTCTAATATTATCAACGTATTTTATCGTGATCAGCACCGATAAGTCAACTGTAATTGATCTTCCATTTAGTAACCTTCAGTCTCAATTTTAAGGTTCAACAATACTCCCCTTAGACTGATACTTTTCAAATTTCATTCTAAAGATCTTTATCTCACAAGCTACCTCTTTTTCTATGCTCCCCCTTGTTGTGTGCAGCCTCTTGATTATAATAGAGACCACTTTCTTAAATCTCCGAGTGCTTCAGAAGATGTAGGAGGAAGATTCCTAGCTCGGTATCTTCTGTAAATTTAAGGAACAGGTTCTCTGGTCTGGTTCATTACTCAGGTGATGATCGGCCATCAATTGTAGCAAAATCTGCAACACAATCACAAACACATTCTACACATTTCTCATTGATCACTTTAACAATACAAATAACCCGTGTTTATCTGTGAATATAAACAAGCGAAATCATGTTCATTTCTGTGTGCAATTTCCTGTGAAATGCATGAAAATATGAGATCATTTAATATCATAATATGGAAGACTTGAAAAAATAATTTGAAATGAAAAATCTTTTTGAAATTTTTTAATTTTAAATTAAAAAAACTAAACAAGAAATTTAATACTAATAAAATCTAATCATAAGACTTTAACCTAATAATATTTTTTTTAATAATTTGAGAACCAAGAATTGATTAAATCATAAGATCACATTCTCAATATATACTAAAGCACAAAGATACAATTAAATATCGACAGGCAGTGATATCACACTGACATAGAGTCTGATCACCATTACATTAATATATATATATAATATATATATTTATATATATATATATATATATTTATTTATTTATTTATTTATTTTTATTTATTTATTTATTTATTTAATTTGACAGCCTTGAAATGATTGTTGGTGTGTTTGTCCTCCTAAACACATGCCTTATTCTTTTTAACAAGTGATCTGCAACTGCTTTTATCATGCTATTAGGTTCGATTAGAGAAACTCAAGAAAATTGGTCCCCACTGGCGTTCGACAAAGAACTTATCCCGTCATCATGGTTCATTGAGCATAATCATTTACTCTGTCTGATTTCTCAAGAAATATATAGACAATGATCATTTGAGAACCATTGTGAATGTGATATTGGATATTCTTTGAGATGGAACATAGACAATGATCATTTGAGAATCATTGTGAATGTTTTCATGATGAATTTGTTTTATGGAGTGTTCAACAGTGATCTTAGATTTAAGAACCATTGTGACTTGATTGGGTTGCAGATGATGAGTGCTCCAGGTCTATACGTAGTATAAAGGAGGAAATGATCATCTGAGTGTGCGATGAAGCTTCAGGTCTATACTCACGTATAACAGAGAAGATCATCGCTCCAGGTCAATGTTTACACATAGCAGAGGAGATAAGCACGATATGTAATTCTGAAGAGCTAACGAGAAGCGTCATTCAAAGGCTTTTTAAAGAGCTTAACTAGAAGCATTTGCTATGCTAACTAGAAACATCATTCAAGGCTTAGGGATAGGGCGATTTAGGAATTTTGGGGATCAAAACAGAGATCTGATGAACTCTCAACCCGTTTTAACAAGGACTTATAACTTTGTGTAGGCCAAGATGTCAGGAATTGATCCTCATGACCGAGTTCTGAACTTTAGTTTGGCTGCACAATCACTGCTTACTTTGTTTTTAGGCTGAGCCTACCATGCATATCATATAATGAGACAAACATTTTCAGATTTGATGAGCATAACATTTAAAGTTACACAGACATCCAATCAGATACTATCATTTCTCACACAGAGCAAGACATGTATAAACAAGAGTATTAAGAAAATACTAGCATTTCTTAATCATCTTAAATCAAGTTCTTAATTTTTATTTATTTTATAACCTAAAGCAAATAATTAACTAATAAAATTTAAAATCTTTTTGTTCTTTTCTGTTATACTAATCTCCTCTAAATTTTATTTATGTAAACATTCTATACTTATTTAAAGAAAATAACCAAAGAATGTCTTCCATTTTACTCTAGCGAAGGATTGAAAATGAACTATCAAGAGAAATGCAGTGACTGTGAAACGAGATGTGAAAATGCAGATAAGGTGCAAAATATGGATAAGATACCAAAACCATAACCTGTTTATTGCGCCTTAAATTTGAATGAGGAACATTCTCTGTCGGTGAACCGGATTACTAACAGTCCTCTTAAACTATTCCTGCACTCATTAAGAGATTAGTTAGAAAGGGGGACCCAGGCCATCGTAGTCCTGGGTGTTCCATTTACATCAGTGTAATAAACCTGTTTAAAGACACAACATTTTATCTTTTCTTCTATCTTTTTAATTTGACAAATATGTTTCGGTTCAAACATTTTTCATTTTGAATGAATTAAATTTGAAAATCATTTTCTGTTTAAATTTAAAGAAAAAGATTTTAGTTTGGATGTGTTTGTCACTTTCATCTTTGAATCATGAGAAACCGGCTACACGTGCGAAGGTTTGGATGGAATGTTCTTCATCCAACCATTTAAAGATATGTGATTTTTACCTTGGAATCTAGAGAAGCAACCCGTGTTGCCTTTACCATCTTGCACATTCCTTCTAGACTCTGATCCGGAGAGGGAATTCGTTTTGCCTTACCATTCGAAGCCTGTCTTTGAAGTTAAGGGCACTTTTTTAGCACATGACCTTCTTTCCACATCTAAAGCAAGCCTTGAAATGATTTTGGTTCTTTGTAGTCTCGTGGAAAGAAGGAAAGGGTGGAGCCTGCTTTGAGGTTGTTGCAGCTTGTTGATAATCTTGAAGCTTCTTCTTTCGGATATTAGAAGATTGAACTTTTTTGAGGCTTTGTGGATGTGGATTTCAAACTCAGCTGTGATTTGATGTGTGTTGTTCTAGGAGATGAGATCTGTATAGGCCTTGATTCGACTTTTGGAAGCATTTGAGACTTGTAAACTTCAGGTGACTTAATGATCTCTAATTCATCATCTGAGCTTGTCTAGACTTGTATACACAAGTCTGCTTCCATACGGATCCTGATTGATAACCCTTGTTGTTTCAGTATGTGTTGTTGAGTTTTGATTGCCTGATGATTCCACAGCTGTTCCTTTTTCGACAAACCTGACAGGAACAAAAGAAGGGATGTTACCTTTTTGAATTTGTTAAAGAAGTTTTAGGAAACAACTGATACTGGTTTTGAAGTATCAGAGGTGGAATTATCATTTTGCTTATCAGATCCTTGCTTGATGAGTCCCAAACCCGCAGGAGAATAATATCATCTCGAACCTCTTTGTGATTAACGCTTCTTAAACCTGCATGTAAACTGTTAGTATCTGCAGCTTCAATTAAATCATTAGATGGATGAGGTTGAGGCATAGGAGAATAACAATGAGTGCTAGGAGGTGGATAAATATATGAAGTTTCACCACATCCCACACCCCACCCATTTTGATTATAGCTCCCCTTTGCTTACAAAATAGTTCTTCCTGTTTCATCCTAGATATTGTTTGTTTATCAAGTTTAGTTTTAAGCTTACTAGTCTCATATTCTACGAAGGTGACTCGTTCGCTTAAAACATTAATCTCGACATTCTTTTCTAAAAGATTCCTTTTTAAAAGATCATTTTCTTTTAAAGCTTCTCATAGTTTGATAAAATATTTTGACTTATTGGTTTTAAGTTCTTTGTTTATTCGATTTAATTCTCTTTGATTTTCCAGTAATAACCTGTTAGCTTATAAACTCTAAATAAATGATTTTTGTAGGGAGGAAAACACATGTCTTCAATTACCTCATAAGGGAGTCCTATAACCACCTTTTTAGTAGCTTGGGCTTTTTCACATTGACAGACGGGAGTGTTCTTTTTGTACTTTTCCTCCTCAGTAACTCTCTTCTTAGCTTCCTTAGTTTCACCTTCCTCTTGCTTTCATTCATCCTGAACCTTCAGCTTCAATTCACCTGTTTCACTATCCTATTGCTTCTGAACTTTACACCAGCTTGCACAAGCACTAACATCACAAACACTTTCATCTTTTGAATGGATCAAAATTCTCAACAAATCCTCATCACTGTTCACCACCTCAGCCACCAATGCATGGTTGACTTCTTCTTTAATTTCTTTGATCTCAGCACTTGAAGATCCATCACCAAACTTGTCTGACACGCCATAACCAGAATACCCACCATAAGTTCTGTACATACCCAAATCAAATAACTTCAGCTTGTTGAGAACATCCATGAGTTTATAGTCAGCAAATTTCTTTTCTGCTTTAACAATCTAACTTGTAGACTCCACTGTGAAGGAAGAGATGTGACATTTCGTGTGTCCCTTAGTTAATCGTTAATTTCCGTTACTCTTGAAAGTATCATTTATGTCAATAATAAAACTATGGGGGTTTGTTTCGCATTTCTAATAATCTTAATATCCATAATAGTGTGTAATCTTAGTGTCATTTATTTAAAATTTTATAATTAGTTTGGGTATTTGATAAATAAAATCTTGTAAGATTAATAGTAATTCTTAATTATGGGATTTAAACAAACAACTAGATAACAAACTTATATTTATAAATTTATAAATTTTAGAATTTGTAAAATTGGATAAACTTGAACTAAAAGTTTGGGCATAAAATAATAAATGTTAAAACCACAGGGATCAAAGTTGTAAATTCCATAAAAATATTCCCCCACCCCTTTCCTCTCTCCCCGTAAAACCGGTCGCCGCCGGCGAAGCCCGGTGCGACTCCGGTGACCTCAAACGACCCTTAAAAAGTCAACCATTTCACTCCAAATCACTTCGAATCGTTTCGTGAACACGTTTTGAACATGGAGGTGTGTTTAATTTGATTTTAAATGCGGTTGGGTTAGTCATTGGACACGAAACCGAGCCCCATCGAACTTCAAATCCGATACTACATTTAAATCGTATTAGAAATTCAATTAATCAGGTTTAAATGTTCGCATAATCGATTAGAACTCATTAGGGGGTTTAATTTCAATTGAAATCATGGTTCTTACACTTGAATTGCACCCGTAATCCTCAAACCTAACTTGAATTCGTTGAACACAAAATGATTCAAATTGAAGAAATTAAACAGAGGGGAAAGGTTCAGTTTGGTCCCTTTTCACTCTCTGTGGTCTCAATTCCACCAAAACAAACACACACACGCATCACAATTGCATCAAGATCATTTGCGACATAGGCACAGACTTGTGCTCATTGATTTCGCAACCATTTCAGGTGATTCTAATGTCTACACACCCGATTGATCGTGGGTAACAAAAACCTTATGATTTCTATCGTTAACAGAATCAAATGGTGCCTCAATTTGATCCAAATTGTTCTAGGGTTCTTGAACCAAATTGTGGGCTTTAAATGTGAAGGGTTTTATAAATTTCAAACGAGCTATACAGGCGCAGGCGCCCTAACCTGCTGGTTAAAGCGTATGAGGGACAAGCAGGAGGTCCCGGGTTCGAACCCGAGCCCTGCAATATTTTTTTAAAACTTGATTTTTACACTATTTTAGTTCCAGAAAAATTTAAGATGCTATTAAAATGATATAAAATCATTATTAATAATTTATACAAAATCATGATTTATTTCATAATTTCTAATTTTTTTAGAAATAATAATTTGTTAAATCCTTTACTTTTTCTTCTTCTTTAGATTTCTAAAGTTACAAAATTATTATAATTATCTCTACAAGTTTGGATTATATAAAAGTTATTGCAAATCAAATAAGAAATATATTTAAATTATTTAAACTAATATTTCATAAACCGTTATTAATAATTAATTAATTACTTCTTTTATATTTATATTTGCATCTTTCGCATACTAAATCAATATAACCTAAGTATTAAAGCGTGTTATTTAAATAAAGACAACATACTTTATTTCAGTTATTATTGATAATAATCCCAAAATTATTATTAGTTAATCATTTTGTCTCATTTTATTTAACCAATTTAAATTTCATATATATATATATATATATATATATATATATATATATATATTATTTTTAAACTATTTACTAAACCAAAACCCCGATCATAATTGAAACCCTAGTCGTAGCGAATCGTCTTTTGATCTTACCGACTAAATTCTAAATCTTGGAACACACACTTTTAGGCAAATTGTGAAGACATCGTTGGAGTTACTTTATTCTTATTATTCCAAGTACGTCATATAACATATGATTTTTCATACCCCATTTTACTTTATTTCATATTTTTTGGGGTGAAGCATGTTAATTGTATAAACATACACTTGTAAATTCTTGAAATACTTATAACGCACGTGCAATTCATCTTGTTAAATTGTTATGGTTATTTGAAATATTTGTGAACATTATATGATAGATATCTTGTAAAATAATCATTAACATTTGCTAGCCTAGCAACGTCATAGATCTATGGGCTTGACAAGCCTATTTGGTGCTAAAGCCGAGGTTATTGCTGGCTCCTGATGATGTATTCTTGTTCAACATGGGAACCAAATACACTTAGCTAATTGTATATTTCATTGTGGCCATATTCTGTCAAGGTTTGATTGTATCATTATTCTATTTATATGTTCCTTTATTATTTCGTAACTTATGACATGAATTGCCTCTTTAAAAGATTTTATATATGTATGTATTATCTCATGGGAACTCACCAACATACAAATGTTGACTTTGTTTTTAACATGTTTCAGGAAATTCTCAAGCTTAGTTGTTGATCATGAAGATATGGAATCATCTAGGATTGGACCTAGAGAAAATAAATGATTTACTTTAAATCTAGATGTCTTGATTTAATTCATGTTATGATTGTATGTTTGAGACTTATGAGTGATATGTTATGATATGAATTTGATGTTTAATAATATTATATTTTGAAGTAGCGTTACGTGGCTTTGAACAATCTTAACCCTCACATCTCAACGTTTCCAACGCTAAGGTTAGGTGTGACAGATTGGTATCAGAGCCCATAACTATAGGGATTTAGGTTATTAGAAATGGTGACCTAGACTATGGTTAAAATAGGGATCTTAAATGAGAATTCTTCATGATCTTGTAAGTTTACTTATATGCATACTACATGATGCTACATGTTACATGATGGATTCCATATGTGCAACTTGATTTTACTTAGTTGAAATTGTGCCTTAGGTGATTAGCTTGAATGACAAAACCTTAAGCTTTGTATATCTCCAACTTCTTAACCATTTTCACCAGTCACTAGTTTCAACACATCGATGTCTTTCACCTCTTAAACTTATTTTTTACTATACGTGAAATCTTACGAACTACATCGAATGGTTTAATTCTTTAGACTTTATGTCTAATCTTTGAAAATCTTATCAAGGTTTTAATTCTATCAGTCTTTAAGGAAAGATGTGTGACTCAAACACCTTTATTCTGGATTTCCTGGCAAAAAGCCTTCGGGCTAAGGTAAGCATTTCGCATAAATCCCAATCAACAGCGGGACTAGTTGTGCTTACCTGGGGATTTTCAGGATGAGTGATAAATTATAGTCATAATACAAAAATTTCCTAAGACATGGTAGAATTAAGTCACCTTAACGTGTCAATGTACCTAAAAGCTGTGTGTGTCACACCCCAACCTTGACGGCGGAATCATTGAGATGTGAGGGTTTAAGATTGTTCACAGCCACGTAACGCTATATTTAAATGTAAATATTAAAATTATAAGTTTCAAAAGACATTACAAAAATAAGTCTCAAATATGAAATAAGTTTAAACATAACATAACGAAACATAATTCTTTTATTCCATTAACTAGGTCCAAATCCTAGATTATTTCAAGCTTCAAAAGATCACGCTAAACTTGGGCATGACCTGAAACATGATAAAAATAAAAGGTCAACTAAAAATAGTTGGTGAGTTTCCAAGGTTTTCATACATAATATGATAAGATTACAAGTAGCAATTCATATCATAGGTTATAAGTTAGCAAGGTTATAGAACACATATCGTTACAACCAAACCTCGACTTGATTACAAGTATATATGATTGGCTAAGTGTATTTGGTTCCCATGATGAACAAGCATACGTCATCAGTAGCCGGCAATACCTCGGCTTTAGGACCAAATAGGCTTGTCAGGCCCAAGATCTAAGACGTCGCCAGGCTAGCAATAGTTAATGATTGTAAACAAATTAGGTATCTCATATAATCACTTACAACACACAAATAACCCTGACAAAATATAAAGATGAATTGCAAGTGCTTTACAAGTCTCAAACGTTTATAAGTGTATGATGTATAAGTATCATGCTTTACCCCAAAATAGTGTTAAAATCATAAAGAAAGGGGCAAGGAAACTCACATGATCAACAAGTATAAATATAACGACTAATAAGAATATTAATAAGCGTCGTTCGCACGGAATCGTCACAAGGAACCTAATATATATATCTATATATTATATATATATATATATATATACACACACACACATTCACAAGGTTAAAGTTTTAATGATAGTTTAATGTTTTAACGTGAACTAGGGTTTTAGGTGTAATTGGGGATTTTTGTAAGTATGATAAATATTTTATTAAAGAATTTACTACTTAGATATTTTAATAGAGAGAAAAATAGGATATACTAGTTGTACATTTTTCTATAAAGAAATGCCAAAGTGAAAATTATTATAGATTTTAGTTATAAGTTAAAATAAAACTTTTATAACTTTTAAATAATCATCATCTATTTATAGATATTGTTTAAACATATATTTAGTGATTTTAAACCACTTTTTAAAGTCTATTTTATAGGAAGAATAAACTAACTAGATTATTTATCTAAACTATTTAATAAAATACAAAAATATTTTATTAAACAAATTTATAGAAAATAATATGGTGTCTTTAAAAATTTATTAAGTTAATAAACTGATTTTAATAATTTTTTAAAAAAATTGGATTTAATTGAAGGCCCTAAAGCCTAAAAAAATAGATGGGGTGCCCAGGTTCGAACCCGGGACTCATAGTGAAAGGGGTAGTGACTTAACCAGTGAATCAGGGCTGTGGCCTTGGTTTACTTTGGTTTTAAACTCTTTTAAACCCATTTACGAGTTTCCCCCAAACCTCAAGAACCCTAGTTTGTTCAAATCCAAAATTGAAGATCGATTCGATGTAATGCTCTAGGTAATCATGGGGCTTTGATTCCCCACTGTATTTTGAGCATAACCATGTGTTCAATTACCCGATTCGAAGATGAACTGATGATGAACGATGTGCTAAGGCCACGACGCATGTGCGACTGGTTCGATATTCAACCGGTGATTTTAAACAAATTCGTTGTACAGGAAGTTTCCAATGGCGTACTATATCAAAAGCCCTCTGTCAATTTCTCTTACGTTGCTTGGAAGATGGTTCTTGACTAACTTGCAGGTTCGCGGCAATGGAGGTGATCGAAGATGTGATTTTCGTGTTTTTCAGGTGTAATTGGTGATTGCAATCGATTAGAGTTAGATAAATGTTCGACTAGGTTTAGTTAATTGGGTTTAATTGAGTTTAATGCTCAATTGGCTATGGAATTAAAGGGTAGCGGTTATATACGATCGTTTGAGGATTGTAACCGGTGTTTTAACTCATTTAAGTGTGTAATCAAGTTCGAATTGTACACGAAAAGGTTTGAACGGTTTGGGGTCGTTTTCGAAGGTTTTGGTGGGGTTTTTAGGGCTCTCCGGAGGTCGGCCGACGGTTGACCGGAACCCAGCCGGAAAATCGGGGAAAGAGAGAGGGTGGGGGTTAGGTTTTGGAATGTTACACAATGGTCCCTGCAGTTTGGTTCTATTATTTTATGCATAAAGTTTCTTATCTAAAGTTCATAAAATAACATATTAACCCCTTAAATTTTATTACCTTAAATTTTAAACACTTTTTAAGATTATTAACTTTATAATTATTATTTATATTATTTTTTTATTTTGGACTATTATTATTATTTTTATTATTATAACTTAATGTTAAGTTTCATAATAATAAATGAACATTGTAACCCTAATATTATTATTATTAATATCATTATTATTGTTGTTTAAATAAAAACTTATTAACTAAACAAACATAACAAGCCCTCAAGGTTTCACAAATGGCATAAGGTCCTTACAAAAATTAACGAGGTTAACTTTTATTTAACGAAAATCGAGATGTTACATTGTGTACCAAATGGAACCATCCTATATGTGTTTTATAAGTCCTGAAGTTTGTTTTATTGAACCAACTATACTTTAAGAGTTCCTATGTCTAACCTAATTTTGTATTCAGAATGTCTCGTCATCATGGAAAACGTGGTAGCTCCGACCATAACGCCTGGCAAATGGCTGTTGTTCTTCCTATAATGGTCGCTAAACTGAGTACTACCCTGATGGCCAATGCTCGTAATAATGCAAATGGGAATAACGGTGTTAATGGAAACAACGGTCAAGGAGAAAATAATGGTAATCAAGGAGGGAATAACCCAACCTGCACGTTCAAACATTTCAACTCGTTTAAGCCAACCATTTTAGTGGAAAGGAAGGAGCCACTGGACTTCTCGAGTGGTTTGAGAGCATGGAGAATACCTTTATGAAGAGTGATTCCAGAAGCACTCAAGGTTCGTTATGCCTCGAGTGTCCTCCAACAAAGGGCACTTACATAGTGGAACAAAGAAAATAGGAATAGAGGTACTGAAATTTCACTAGGCCTTACCTTGGGAGGAGTTTAGAATATCATGATTCAAAAGTTCTGTTCGAGGATTGAACTGTAAAAACTTAAGGAGGAATTTGGGAATCTTAAACCGAGAGTGGCAACCACTTGGCATACTTCACCAGGCATCATGAACTAAGCGTGCTTTTACCTCACATGGTGGACACCATACCTCGTAATATTGAAAGTTCATCAAAGGAGTACCACCCCAATTCAAGATGCAGTAGTGGGAAGTAGGCCCACGACTATGGAAGAAGCAATCAACATCACCGCTCAGCTCACTGAAAATCAATCAAAGCTAGTACCTTGACGGTGAAGGGTGCTAAATAGATTGGAAAGGTGTTTCCTGAGACGACTAAAGAGGTGAAGGATGAATGCTCATTTAAGGGCAAGAAACATAAGTTTACACCTGCTTGAAACTTACCGTGACAGCACCCAATGCACCATAAAACAAGCTGTCATTACTAATCAAGAACCTATTGCTAGAGCTTACACTGGTCCACACCCAATGTGTAACATCTACAAATATCATCAAGCGGGGAATAATCTGTGTCTCATCTGCTCACTTTGTGGGAAATATGGTCATTTGGTTGCTACATGTCACCGTGCACCAAACAATGCTGCTCTAGTTGCCAATCGCTCTTGTTACAACTATGGAGAAACCGACGACCATTTTCGTCCACAATGTCCCCATCTTGCATGTAGTGTTCCACAGGCTTGAGGTCGTGCTTTTAACATCAACGCAAATCAAGCATAGACCAATAACGATGTGGTGAATGGTACGTCATTCTTATTTATATCTTTATGATTAATGTTTTCATTCGTTTTCTCAGTATCGATAAAAGTCCTATATCTGAACAGGTATGTATCTTGTTAATGATTGCTATGCCTCTGTCTTGTTTGATTCGGGAGCTGATAAGAGTTTTGTCTCATTAGAATTCGAACCCATACTTGCTAAGTCGCGTACTAAGCTAGAAAAGTCATTGACGGTTGAAGTCGCTGACTGAAAATCCATTATTATTGACGTCATCATTCGCGATTGTGTCTTGAGCCTTAACGAGCATGAGTTTCCTATTGATCTAATTCCGACGGAATTCGGAAGTTTCAACATTATCATCAGTATGGATTGGTTATCCAAACACTATGCGGAAATTATCTGCTTCTTCGAGAAATGCATCCGTTCCTCTACCTTTGGGTAATACTTTGAAAGTATTCGGTGAGAAAGCATCTAAAGGACTTAAACTTATGCCGTGTACCAAGGCTCAAAAGTGCCTAAGTAAGAACTAAATAGCCTTTTTGGCCTATGTAGTCAACATGAAAGTCAAAGGGAAGGAACTTAAGGATATTCCTATTGTACGAGATTCCAGAAGTATTTCCCGATGATCTTAATGGTTTACTCTCATTCGTGAAGTGGAGTTTAATATTGACTTGATTCCTGGTGCAAATCCCATGGCTAAGTCACATTATCGTCTTGCACCATCGGAGATGCAGAAATTAGCTAGCGAACTGCAAGAAATGTCTGACAAGGGCTTTATCCATCCTAGTTCTTCACCATGGGGTGCACCTGTGTTGTTCGTGAAGAAGATGGTTCTTTCGTATGTGTATCGACTATCGGGAACTCAACAAACTCACTATCAAAAACCGATACCCTCTTCCCCGAATCGATGATCTTTTTGACTAACTTCAAGGAGCCACTCAATTCTCAAAAATCGATCTACGTTTGGGTTATCACGAACTACAAGTTCATGACAATGATATTCCAAAAACTGCTTTCGCGCCTCGATATGGACATTATGAGTTATGGTATGCCTTTTCGTTCTTCCTAGGACTAGCGGGTTCTACCGGCGTTTATAGCAAATTTCTCAAAGATTGCAAAACCACTTACTTCCTTAACCTAAAAGATAAACTGTTCGAGTGGGGTGCATGAGCAAGAAGAGGCTTTCGAGACCCTCAAAACACAAATGAGTAATGCTCCTATTCTCACCCTTTCCTGAAAGGAATAATGATTTCACCCGATGCATCTGGGTCAAGGCCTTGGTTGTGTTATCATGCAACGAGGACAGGTCATAGCCTATGCTTCATGGCAATTAAAGTTTCATGAAGTGAATTACACGACCCACGATCTTGAACTTGGGCTGTGGTGTTTGCCTTAAAATTTTGGAGGCATTACCTTTATGGACACAATCCAGTCTATACTGATCACAAAAGCCTGCAACACATTTTAGTCAAAAGGATCTAATATGAGGTAACGTTGTTGGGTTGAGTTGATTAGCGACTATGACCGCGACATTCGTTATCATCCACGAAAGGCGAATGTTGTA
>JABSNV010000369.1:32500-58418 GCA_024085815.1 Flaveria linearis | reverse complement strand
TCATCTCAAATTTCTTCCATATGATGGCTTTCAAAGTCTTTGCATATCTGGTCATTTGAGGGAACCAAATATGATGTCATCAACATAGATTTGGACAAGCAACATGTCCTTCCCTAATTTTCTTATGAATAATGTCTTGTCTATCATGCTCTGGTGTAGCCATTCTGAGAAGAAATTGAGTCTCATACCACAGCCTTGGTGCCTCATGCAGCCCATAGAGAGTTTTATCTAGTTTGCACACATAGTGGGGGTTGTGTGGGTTCAAAACCAGGAGGTGACACACACATACTTATCTATCAATGTTCCTATAAAAGAATGCACATTTGACATCAAATTGATAAACTGTGAAGTTTTTGGATGCAGCAAAGGCAAGGAATATTCTTACAGCCTCAAGTGTTGCATCAGGTGCAAAGACATCAGTGAATCTATCCCTTCCTCTTGTGTGTATCCTTGAACTACAAGTCTAGCTTTATTCTTGATAATCAAACCTCTATTATCTCTTTTGTTCCTAAACACCAACTTTGTGCCAATGGGGACTTCACCAGTGTGGTAGTGGACATAAATTCTACACCTTTTGCCTTTTGAATTGAAGCAATTCCTCTTGCATTGATTTAACCAAATTGTTGTCCTGAGGGCTTCTTCCACCTTTTTGGGTTCATTTGAGAGAGAAAGCATGAGTACAAGTAGACATTCCTATTATGAGTTTGTCTCATGGTTCCCAAACCTTCTGAGACTTCTCCAATGATGTTTTCAGCTGGATGAGTGTTATGAATCTTGATCCTGTGAATCACATCTAGTTGCATAGATAGATCTAGGTTTGAATGATTCATATCAGGATTACCAACATTGGTTCCAGTGATGTCTCTTTTCACTCAATGAGGACTTATAGAATGAATGAGTGACAGTATCAATGATGTTTTGCTGTAAAATAGTATTATCAGTTGCCTGTTCCTCCAGATAGCTATCTTCATCAGCTTGATGTTGAGAATAGAGTTGTCATCTGAGGAGGTTTGATGTTTATTTGCTGACAACAGGTTGAAGCTCCTTGTTTCCTGAAATATCAGACTGCAGGGCTTGCAGTGGTAGGAGCTTGTTCTTCATTTCTTCTTGGAGAGTATGGAATAGGTCTGGGCAACTCAAACAGTGATCATCATCTGTACACCCAAACTTTGTCAAAATAAAAGGGGAATAAAAGTATCTTTCATAAAGGAGAAGAAGTTAAAGTAGAAGGGGTTAAAGTGTAAAATAGTACAACAACCATTATTTTAATATATATGGGGATATGGCCGCCCAAATTGCACATCCCATCTGCTTTCTTTAGAACAAAAGAAGAAAAGAGAAAAAGCTGAAGAACTTTCTCTTGGTTTCAAGAAGAACAAGAGGTTGTTCTTGACTTAGGTAAGCATTGTTGCATAATTGGTTCGGTTTTAGTTGTGTTTTGACTAAGAAACCGATGGTATATGTCCTTATGTGTTTGTGTGTGTGTGTTCGGGTGTGTGTTTATTGGGTTTTTAGGTGTTTGAATTCTTTGGAAAGTTCAAGACTTGGAGTTTGAGGCTTGAGAGTAGCAAAGGTGAGTTCTAGACCCTGTATTTTACTGGTTTAATCTTTGGGGCTGAAAATGTATGTAAAATCATTTTACAAGTTTATTTGAATACCCGTATCTATCTATGTGTGTATGATGTGTTTTTATGGTTATTATGTGTTAGTTATACTTAGGATGGTGTATTAAGCTTAAAACATGTAAGAAAAATGATTGGGACTGATAATATGTTAAGAATTGCTAAACAGGTTACTCAACCGCCTGAACAGTGCCCCAACCGCCTAAAATTTGCCTTAGCAAGTTCTAAGTAAGTGCAGGATCGGTTTCGGTCACTAAACAAGTGGTTTCTTTCTCTCAAACTCACCTTGAACAACACTCAGAAAGAGTCCTAAGAGTTGATTATAATATAACAAGTATCAAGTGATAATAAACACAAGAAGTAAATTTTCAAGGTATTTTATATATTGATTCTCAACTCAAAGGATTACAAGACTCTTACAAGGCACAATCTCTCTTTCTATTGAGTTACAATGAGAACTATATATAATACTACCTCCAGCGGATATACTTGATCCCAGCTGGAAACTATAACCAAAAAGCCTATATACAAGACTATAGGTTAAGGTATCTCGGATATATTATCTGAGATTTGGTAGTCAGGACATGTCCCTGATTACCTTTCGTCAAACTAAGGTTGGTAAGACGTACTATCATAGAAAGGTAAACAGTAGAATAAAGTATAGTCAACAACATGGCTCTTTGGGAGAAGCCATGCTATATCAGTGGTCTGCAGCGGATTGTCAGAGACATACTTATGTCTACTGGTCATAGCAATGTCTTCCGAAGGTTAAATTGCTTCGGAAGTATAACTTCTTCCGAAGCCACTTATACTTCGGAAGACTGCTTCTTTCGAGGCGGAGTCTTCTTTATCTTCAGAAGTAGACTTTGTCTTCAGCTTTCTTTCAGACTTTGTCTTCGGAAGTGTTCTTCAGACTTTGTCTTCAGAAGATAGTATTCAGCTCTTTCTTTAGACTTGTCTTCAGCTGTTGACTTCAGCTGTGTTTAGCTGTTGACTTCAGCTGTTGTCTTCAGCTGTTGACTTCAGCTGTGTCTTCAGCTGTTGACTTTAGCTGTTGTCTTCAGCTGTTGACTTTAGCTGTTGTCTTCAGACTTCGGAAGATCTCATACTTAGCTTCGGAAGCCTTTGAATGCAGTACAAAATTGACTATATGAAGTGGTTTTGGTTGCACCAGCTTATAATGACCCAACAAACTCCCCTAGGCTGATGCTACCAAAACTTCACTTCACTCTTCTTCTCAAAACTTTCAGCACCAAAGAAAGTAGATATCTATCTGTTTCCTTGTTCTTTCCTGATGTGGTGCTGAGAAGTTTGTACAAATCCTTGGTAGACAGAATACAGTCTGTTACCTTGGATTATATGTACCCTTCTTGTGGCCCTCTGAAAAGAGTTAGTTGATGGGAACTATAGTAATTCCCATCTAACTATAGGTTCCAAGTCCGGACCCTCCACCATCTGTAGAAAGGCTGCGCCCTTGGTGGTAGGTCTTTCCTTTTCTTCTGTCTTCTCAGCTTCAACTCTTTATTGATCTTTGCCTTTGCAGTCAGTCCTCAGCCAAGTGAATACTACTGAGATGATTCCTGATGACAGCAGCAGTCTCAGAGTTGGAGGGGTTGGAGAATGGCTTCTCTGCAAGCTCAGCAATGTCAAATCTGCTAAGATGCAATAGAGAAATGGCATTAAGCGGTTGATTTCACCATTCTCTCTTTCACAACAAAGTTGTGAGAAGTTTCATCAAACCTCTACTGGATTATACTTTTCCTAGGCATAAGAGACTGACTAGAATCATGTCCTCTTCTTTGTATCCAGTAGAGTCACCAGTTTCTTCTAGTCTCTTCTCTTCAGCATTTAGAGAATCAGAGTTGAGACCGAGAAGTATTGCAGCCTGGCCCAAAGTTACTCTAGGCAAATCAAGAAACTGATCTAGTGTGAGGGAACTTGAAGAGTCATCAACATAGGTGATGTGATAAGATCTTCCTCACAGGAGATGTTGCTCAGAGTTGTGCAGTTGTTGAGCTTTGTCTTGATTTCCTTAAATTATTCAGAGAGAGATGTTGAGAAGGCTGAGGGGATGGTTTGGGTATCAGTTGGGTAGGTTTGGCTTTAGTGGTTCTGGGTTGTGTTTGGGTTTAAGGATGGGAAGTTTAGGTGGTTGTGGTGATGAAGTAGGTATGGGTAGAGTTGTAGGTTCAGGGGTGAAGGTTTCATCTAAGGGCTCGGTTTTTATGGAAATAGGATTGTTCTTGTGTAGGTTATGGTTGAGTGGTTGGGGAGAGATCATTCCCTGTCCACTTCTATACATCTCCTCCTCTTTCCCATACGGATGTCAGCCTTTATTTCACTAACTATCCGTTGGAGTGTCCTTTCGGACATGGGTCCCACCTGCCTACCAGAGAATCCGTGAGCCCGGAGATAGTTTTTCATCCAGGCTTTGTCACTGAGCTTCTTGGTGGCAGTGACCCTCTCTACCTCTTCCATCCGCTTCTTCTCCTTCTCTTCTCCTTGCAGCCTTCTTCCTTTCTTTCTCATTTGATCTTGCTCTTTGTTGTGGAGCAGCAAGATCATATCATCATCATGTGGAGAAAGTTCAGGAAGATTGAAGCCTCTTGAGAGTAGGAACGTAATCCTAGCTTCTCTCAGCTGCAAGGCAGCTTTCCTTTGTTCTTCTTCTTCTCTCTCCAAGGCCAACCTGGCTTCTTCTTCTTGTCTTAGCCTGGTTGTCCTCTCCAAAGTCACCAACTCCTCTAGTGGTAGCCGGAGTACTTCCTCATTGGCAGCTCCTAAGTTGATGAGCTGATCAATGCGTGCCGCCCTTCTCTTGTTGTTGATTTCCTCCTGATTGGCTGCAGCTGCCTTTGAACTGGCAGCTAGCAGCTTTTCAGCAGAGATCTACCTTTTTTTCTTTAACTTCTCAATTCTTTCCTCTTCTGAAGCTCTTACGCAGTCAATTTTCTCTTTCCTTTGTCTCTTTACAGAACTTGACTGTGGTGGTTCTTGATGGAGGGTTCGGATTGTAGAGAGGGTCAGCTGGTGTTTGGGATGGAGTAGATCAGAAATGTCCTCCCTGCTCACCTCAGATGCTATTTCAGCAATCACAATCTTGTGATGATTAGTTCCTCGAACATTTGGAACACCCTTCCGCAGCTTCCATCTCAGCTTCGGAAGACTTATCTTGTTCTTCTGAAGTTTCAACTTTAGCTTCGAAAGTTTCAGCCTGAGCTTCGGAAGAAGAAACTGATGTAAGTTCTGTCCTAACTGTTTCGGTTGCTGGGCCATCAGTCCCCATTTCCCCTTCGAAGTTAATCTCAGTTTCCGTGGGGATTTTAGGTTGCTAACTTTCTCCCACAGTGGTAGAAGGTGCAGTCAACCTCTGAAGCTCTTCAGCCCCAAAGTTATCAGTGTGGTGTCAAGGTTGGGCTGTTCTAAGGAGGACTTAATACACTTTTGTGAAAAGTCTGTAGAGATCATTAAGCATTTGTGAGTCAATCTTTATAGTTGAATTGAGATGACTCAGGTAGGGTGAGTTGGGAAGTAGAGAACTGGATCAGTGGTTCATCAGGTGTTTGTCTCTGATCTTTCTCCCCCTTTTTGGTAGCATCATCTTGAGAGCTAGATGAGCTAGAGGAAGAAGTCAATGAGACCTGAATGGTACATTCCTAACAGACCTCTCCGTCTGTTTCTCAGCTAGTTGAGCCTTGAGATTGTCATCTCAAGTTGCTGAGTGGCCTTCCTGTCTCTAAGACCCTAACCTGAGATTAAGGTTTGAGACCTTAGAGAGCATGTACTCAAGAGTGATTTTGCATACTTCCCTCATCTTCATGGGAAGAATCACGGGGAGATGAGATAACATACCTTGTATGTTCAGTCTCACCACCAGATGTGGCTTCTTGGCACCCTGGATACCTTTGCTCAAATTCATATCTTTCAGAGATGTCATGGGCAAAGTTGCCGTAAAACTCAGTCTGATTGATGTTACCACTGTCCCTGATGCTCAATGAGAGACTCTGAGTATGGCAGCTGAGCCTACAGGAGTCCCCTCCACATCATTGGGACTCACCTCAGTATTTGGCTGCTGATAGTGGCTAGAGATAAGGGATCTCTCTTAGCTCTGTTGATCTTTGAGAGGGTGTTGTAAGATCAACTTCATGGCCATGGAGAGATGTTATCTCTTCATCAGTTCGATTAAAGGTCAGTGAAGGATAGAGAGTTAAACCTACTGACCCGGACCAAGATCAATGTCTACAGGCATTGAGCCTCTATGGGTTGTCCCTTGTTGGCTGCCAGGGGAGTGTAAGACTCACCCTGTGGGCTAAAGCTGGGTTTCGGACTCTTGTTTTGAGACTGAGGAGGCTCAAAACCTAAATGAGGTCAAAGGAGAAGGATGGTGTGACCTCGGACTGAGTGGGAGCCCATGTTTCCACTCTAGCCCCTTTTGGATTGAACTGGAGATCTTGTTCAATCGAGTAATTGAACAGGGTTCATTGGTTGGGGTCTCTGATATGTGAATTTAATGGGTGGAGAAGGTATTTGGACATTTGTAAGGGTTTGCTGGTGTGGGTTCATCACCTGTGGGGTCAACAGGGATTCACCAGGAGCTATGTGCTCATCACCTTGGAGGTAAAGAGTATACCTTCCAGTAAAGTTGATGGAAACCTTCTTCAAGTTTTGAAGATGGTAGCCGCACTTGAGGAACATTAGAGCAGCTGCACAGACAACTTGCTCTGTTCCAACTCGAGTTGATGATGTGTTGAATGTATCGGGGATACATGAGAATGTGTTTCCTTTGAAGATTCCCGATAAGTTGGTCAACACAAACCTTGAGTATTGAAGTACAGGCCTCTCACTAACCTGTGAACTAGGCATCCTAGTCGTATGGAATTTGATCCATCCCCCAGACTTGTTGGATAGGCAGTGTGGGAGTAATTGTAGAAGAAACTTCCAATGATATGAGAATTTAAACTTGTAGACGTTTGACCTCTCACATCTCCTCCATATCCCATGAGGATGTAGGTGCCATCCAAGTCTTCTTTAGGAAACTCAGTAGGAGCTCCATCATCATGAAGCTCGAGATGCTCCTGACGAGTTTTCAGTAATGACCACTCCTGTCCACAAATGCGGTTTCTCAGTACGCGAACCCCATCAAATTTCAGCTTGACCGTTACCCCCAAAATTCAGGCATGTGGTTGGAGTAAACAGTGGGGTTAATAGTAACGCCGTGAAGTAGGTTGATTCAGAAAGAAAGGTGATGATTTGGGTGAAGTCAGCATCTCTTGACGAAAGGTGATGATTTGGAGTAAACAGTGGGGTTAATAGTAAGCGCCGTGAAGTAGGTTGATTCAGAAAGAAAGGTGATGATTTGGGTGAAGTCAGCATCTCTTGACGAATTGGTAATGCGACCTGGTTGTGCTGAGGGTTTGCGCCATTGTAAGAGAAAGTGCTTGAATTTGGGTGAATTTTAGGATTGACAGTGAAGGAATGTTTAGGCCGTAAATCGGTAAAAGAAGATGAAATTGAACAGTCTTGAATATTTAAATGGTAAGAATTTTAGGTAATGGTAGTTGGGCCGTTGGCGGTTATGAATGACAGTGGCGGTAAGGATAATTTTAAATAATTAGACATTATCAACACAATCTTTACCTTTTACAGAGTGGGGCCCAAAAGATATCCTTTACACTAAGAACTCTGTTTCCTAGTATAAAAGTTTTCGAAGGTAATTGTCTTCGAAGGCAATTTCTTTCTTTCGAGCAAACATTGCTTCCGAAGGTAAGAGCTGCTTTCCGATGAAAAATTTTATAAGCTTCGGAAGTAGATTGATGTGAAATCATCGCTTCTTCCGAGACTAAAACTCTACTCTTCTGAGAAAATTTCCATGGAGGAATTTGTCTTCGAAGATATTTAGAATATGTTCCGAGAGTTATTCCTCTTCGGAAGAAATTTACACTTGGAATATTCAAAGAGATCTTTTGTACAGGGCTTAAATTGTATTGACATAAGACATTACACATTACAAAGCTTTCAAAGAGGTAGTTAATCAATGTTTATCATCCTAATAGCTGATATGAGATATCTGATCTTTGTCATCAAAGCTTTTGTGAACAAGTCAGCATATTGTTCATTTAAGTCACTTTGATTACTTTATCAGATTTTTCTCTGAATATCTCTAATGAATGATACCTGATATCAATGTGCTTTGTCTTAGAGTGCTTCACTGGATTTTCTGTGATGGAGATAGCACTGTTGTGTTCAATATGGATAGGAGTACTCATGAAGTTGAATCCATAGTCTAACATCTGGTTCTGAATCCACAGTACTGAGCGCAGCAGCTAGCAGCAGCGATGTATTCAGCTTTAGCAGTTGATGTAGATACACAGGATTGTTCTTGCATTGCCATGAAATGATCCTTCCACCAAGAAATTGACACCTCCTGTGTTATTTCTTGTCAATGTTACAACCCCATAGTCACTGTCAGAGTACCATAGAGATTGAATCACTATTTCTTGGATACCAGAGACCTAGTTTAGGTGCTCCTTAGGTATCTGAGAATTTCTCTTTGCAGCAGCTAGGTGAGACACCTTTGGAGCAGCCTGATATCTTGCACAAATGCAGTGGCAAACATGATATCAGGTCTACTAGCATGAGATACATCAGAGAACCAATAATTGCTCTATACTGATGTTGATCAGTATCCCCCCCCTTAAGTCAAGGGCAAAGATTATGATTTCCTGGCTATGGTATCTTGGCTGGCTTACAGTCCTTCATCTCAATCTCTCTAAGAGTCATTGACATACTTGGATTGATTGATGAAGATCCTTCCTTCAATTGCTTCACCTGAATTCCAGGAAAAATCCATTTTCCCCCGGAACTCATCTCAATTTCTGCTTCATAGTGCTCTCAAATCCTTACACATTGGTTATTGAGAACCAAATATGATGTCATCAACATAGACTTGAACGAGCAAAATGTCTTCTCCTATTTTTCTGATGAAGAGAGTCTTGTCAATGGTACCTCTTGTGTAGCCATTCTTCAGGAGAAACGGACAAAGTCTCATACCACAGCCAGGTGCTTAGTGCAGCCCATATAGAGCTTTATCCAACTTGCACACATATTTAGGGTGCTATGGGTCTTCAAATCCTGGAGTTGACATACATAAGTTTCCCTATCTATATCCCCATATAGAAAAGCACACTTGACATCAAGTTGGTAGACTGTAAAGTTCTTGGATGCAGCATAAGCAAGAAAGATCCTAACTGCCTCAAGTCTTGCAACAGGTGCAAAGACATCAGTACAATCAATTCCTTCCTCTTGGTGTATACTTGAACTACTAATCTTGCCTTGTTCTTGATATCAATCCTCTATCATCTTCTTGTTTTTCTGAAAACCCATTTAGTGCCTATAGTACTGACCAGATGGTAGTGGGCATAGATTCCAGACCTTTTGGTCTTCTACATTGAAGCAGCTCCTCCTACATCGATTCAACCCAACTACTATCCTTTAAGACATCTTCCACCTTCTTGGGTTCCATCTGAGATAAGAAGCATGAGTACAACAGACATTCCCATGATGAGTTTTGCCCTCTTGTTCTCACACCCTCAGAGACATTCCCTATGATATTCTCAGTTGAATGAGTGTTATGAATCCTAAGACGAGGAATCACTTCCAGTTGCAGAGATAAGTCCAGGTTGGACATATTCTGGTCAGGAACTGGATCACTCTTTCCAGCTGTTGTTTCAAACTCATTCAATGAGGACTGATTGAATGATTGAGAACATCATCAATGGTTAGTTGTGAAGTAGTATTAACAGTTTCCTGTTCCTTCAGAATACTACTTCCTTCAACCTGGTATTGTAATAGATCACCTGAAGAGCTTTGGGGTTCATCAGGTGATTCACTTGTTGAAGCTTCACTATTCCTGGAGATTGTTACACTATCAGATCTATGAATGGTTGAAGCTTGTTGCCTTTCAGCTCTTGGAGAATTTGAAAGAGGTCTGGGAAGCTCAAATAGTTGATCACCATCAGCATCAACATCAGCATCAGCATCAGCATCAGCATCACCTTGAGCACATGTTCTAGCTGAAACATTCTCACAAGATGGTTTAGAATAGTTCGGAAACAATTCTAAATCAAAGATATAATCAGGTCCATTCCCCCTAACATAAGGAGTGTGCTCATTAACAACTATATTGGATGACACCTCAAATTGTTGATTCTTAATGTTGTATACTCTATAAGCTTTGAAGCTAGAAGAATATCCAACAAAAATAACATCATCTGACTTTTCAGCAAACTTTGCTAAGTTGTCTTTTGTGTTAAGTATGGAACACCTGCAGCCAAAGGACCTTAGAAAGCCAATGAACGGTGGCCTCTTGTTCCATAACTCATAAGGGGTTTTTCCATGGGGCTTAACTACAAGAACCCTGTTCTGCACATAGCATGCAGTGCTAACTGCCTCTGCCCAGAATATTAGAGGTAGTTTTGAATCAGCTAACATGGTTCGAACAGCCTCAATAAGTGTTCTGTTCCTCCTCTCAGCAACACCGTTTTGTTGAGGAGTTCTGGGAGCACTATATTGTCTGGCAATCCCTTTTGAGTCACAAAATGAGTCAAGAACAAAGTTCTTAAACTCAGTCCCTTGATCACTTCTAATGATCTTAACCTTGTGATCAATTTGATTTTCTATTTTAAGAATAAAAGATTTTAACGTTTCAGCAGTTTCATCTTTGCTTCTTAAAAAGAATACCTATGTAAATCTTGTAAAATCATCAACAATCATAAGGCAGTATGATTTCCTTCCAATACTCATTATACTTGTGGGACCAAAGAGATCCATGTGCAATAAGTGTAATGGAGTAGTGGTGGAGTTGACACATTTGGATTTATGAGATGATCTGTGTTGTTTCCCTTTCAGGCATGCAACACAGTTATCTTTGCAAAAAATTCCTTTTTAGGCAGACCATGTACCAAGTTATTTTTAGCCAATTTACTCATTGTTTTAAAATTCACATGACACATGCGTTTATGTCATAGTGTTGACTCATCACTATCAGCTTTGGAAAGAAAGCATGATACTTCACCCATAAGAGAAGCATTGTTCATATCTAGCTTGTACATATCCCCTTTCCTGGGAGATCTAAGAAGCACCAATTCCGGAGGAATTGTCATCCCTGGTCTGAGGATAATGCACTCATGTTCTGTGAAGAGCATTTGATGCTTTTGATCACAGAATTGAGAAACACTTAACAGATTATGTTCAGCTGTTTGACTAAGTGAACTTTGTTAATGTTTATTCTACCATTGGATATACTTCCTCTGCCAGAAATATATCCTCCGGTCTCACCTCCAAATTGGACAGGCCCTACATCATAGTTCTGGAATTGCTGAAGGAGAGATCTGTTCCCTGTCATGTGCCTGGAGCATCTACTATCTACAATCCAGACATTGTTATTCTTGTCAAATGGATGTCCCTGCACATAAGATGAGATGGTTAGTTTTGTTTGGAAGCCCAAGCCTTGCTGGTCTTGGGATCTTCCAAGGATAATGACATAATTGAACCAAAAGATATGCATTGGGGTTCAATAGAGGTCGTTGAAGAAGAGGTTTGGGCTGCAGCATCTTCCTTGACCTTCCAATCCATCCTTTGGTTGATCTTTGAGGATGAGCTTGTTGAATCTTTTGCAGCACGGTTTTCTTCCAAAGCTTCTTTCTTTTCGGAAGAAGCCTTCACCACCTTTTCTTCCGAAGCATTCTTCTTCTGGGATGGTTTCAAGGGAGCTTTCTTGTTCTTCCGAACTTTAGAAGCTTTGGCTTCCGGAGCCATTTCCCTTCGGAAGAAGCGCTTTCTTCCGAAAGCAACTTGGCTTCCGAGACCAACTTTCCTTTTTTCATCATCTGGACCGTTTAAAATGGTCCAAATGAGAAACCTTCCCTGACTCCTTCTTTCTAACATTATTTGCATAATGTGTGCTTGCTGGATTGTAGTAACAATCTTTAGCCATGTGGTTGTGCAGACCACACATTATGCATGCAATGTTAGTCTTTTGGGAATTTGAAGGTTGCTGTTTCTTGGACTTCTTCTCTTCATCAGCAACTTTTCCTTTCAACTTCTGATCCATTAGTAGGACAGGAGTGCTGGTACTACACTCCTTTCCTGAATCAGAAGTAACTACCACTTGGAATCCAGCAGAGATTAAGACACCCTTTTGCTTTGGGTCAATCTTCAGCTTAGACTCTGCAATCTTATTGGCAGTCCTTCTAGCAGCTTTAGCTCTGCTTCTTCTTGCCTTGGTGGTTAGGATTTGATCTTCACAGGTGGAGATGAGTGTATCTTCCTATTTCTCCCCTGTGGTGGCCACTATTTTTGCCTCGTCCTCTGGTTCTAATAGAGAAGGGTCAGCAGTTGGAACCTCTTACTCTTCAGTACCACATCTAGGTCGTCTGATAGACTCATAAGAGTGTGGTGGAGCTATTTCATTGGTTCCCAACCCTTCTTTGTTTTGATAAAACATTTTGGAATGAGAGAATGATGCAAGAATAGCTTGGAAGTTTTGCTAAGCAATAGCTTGCTTCCTGGCCTGAGCCTCAGCAGTGACCAACTGAGCTTGAACTTCAGACATTTAGGATATCAGATCTTTAATTTGAGTCTTGTAGTTGGTCTTTTCATGTTTTAAAAGAGACACAGTTTTCTCTAACTCCTCAATTTTCTTTTGATAGTCAGATTCAGCTCTTTTAAAATCAGATTTTAAGATATTTAAAGACTCAACATCAGATCTGATTTCCATATTGTAATCCTTATAGAGTTTAACTTAAGCAATACAGGTAGCAGTACAAGATGTTCATATACCTGATCATCATCTGTTCCGGCCATGAGTGCTTGAGCGGGAGTCACATCCTGTACCATGAAGCTCCAGTCAACTTCTTGAGCTATTGCAGCTGTTTCAATTGACTTTTCTTCATGCTTTGAAGCTGAGGGATGTGTGGAGGCCTGTGGGGTTCCCGAGTTGTTCTTGGGAGCCTTGCATTCCCTAGCAAAGTGACCAAGTTGGTTGCAGTTGTAGCACTTTGCTTTGCTCTTATCAAACCCAAACTTGCTATTGACAGGGTTTTGACTCAGACGCCTAAGTATGGGCCAAACGTCCAAATAGTGCCCATGCGTCTGAGATGTCCCAAACGCCTAAGTGTTAAACCACCCAAATAGTGCCCATACATCTAAACAGGCCTCATGCGCCTGCATAGTGCTCATGTGCCTAGGACACTTAGAATATTTTCTGAAATTTTGAGTAAAACAGAATCATTAGAGTTTGACCTAAGTTTGACTTAGGGTTTTTAATTGCTATTATATTTGCGTTATTATAAGTTGTGCCTATGGTCATAGTGATTATTATTGTGTGACTTACGTGGTGTGTCTATGATCATAAATGCAAGTATTACCCTTAACATAGTTAAAGAGTAATGATAAAAAGAAGTGGAACTTAATTAAAATGTTAACAAGTCTTACAAGCATATAGGAGGTGCACGACCATGTTGTCGTTAGCTCAACTGTGATGCGGGTTAGCTACCCCAAAGGATACACACAGGGCCAATCAATTGAGATTGGCGGACCTTTACAACATACCCTAGGTGACTGGGCCAGCTTTGTGTACAGTAATCAGAGTCCATTGAGAGACTAGAGGCCCAGCACCAGTTTCCCCACGCATATAGTTTAGGGTATTGCTCATTGGTCCATATAGATATTGAAAGATAAAGTAAAGAGTATGAAATGAACAAAAGCATACAGTAAAGGAAGAAAGTATTACCTTGTTGTATAGTTGATGCGTGCTCACGTATAAGAGTAAGAGAAGTGTTTTTCTAAAAAGAGTATTTTCGTATATATATACACATTACACAAGGTACTTTAATACTTTTAAAACTAGAACTCACTCAGGAACGCTGACTTTTATACATTTTCAGTTGGCAGGTGATCGTTGCTGAGAATGGCACGAGGGTGAAACTACTCGGTAGGAAAAGATTGACATCCGTTCCTATGTTATGATATTGTTGTTTTGTAATGTAATTAAACAATCTTTTTTAACTTGAACATTGTTGTATTGCTTAACAACAGTATCCTTTAATAAAAGAGAATGGCTTTTGCTAACGTAATTCCGCTGTCTATTTTATGAAATGTATATTAATATGTTTTATGTGCAATGAATGACCAACTGTGAGGTGCCCGGAAACAGGGCCTTACATCATCAGAGTCACTTTGAGTTCCTGTTCTAGCTAAAACATTCTCACAAGATTGTTTAGAATAGTTGGGAAACAATTCTAAGTTGAAGATATATTCAGCGCCATTCCCCTTAACACAACAAGTGTGCTCATTAATAACAATATTAGATGACTCCTCAAATTGTTGGTTCTTAATATTGTATACTCTATAAGCTTTGGAGCTTGAAGAGTATCCAACAAAGATAGCATCATCTGACTTTTTAGCAAATTTTGCCAAATTGTCCTTTGTGTTAAGTATGGTGCATCTGCCGCCAAAGGACCTTAGAAAGCCAATGAACAGTGGCCTCTTGTTCCATAACTCATAAGGGGTTTTTCCATAGGGCTTAACATAAGAATCATGTTCTGCACATAGCATGCAGTACTGAATGCCTCTGCCCAGAAAGTTAAAGGTTGTTTTGAATCAGCCAACATGGTTCTTGTAGCCTCAATAAGTGTCATGTTTCTCCTCTCAGCAACACCATTCTGTTGAGGAGTTCTAGGAGCACTATATTGTCCTGTAATCCTATTTGAATTACAGAATGAGTCAAGAACTTAATTCTTGAACTCAGTCCCCTGGTCACTTCTAATTGTCTTTACCTTGTGATCAATTTATTTTCTATCTTAAGAATAAACGATTTTAATGTTTCAGTAGTTTCATCCTTAGTTCTTAAGAAGAATACCCATGTATCTAGTAAAATCATCAACTATCACAAGGCAATATGATTTCCTTCCAATGCTCATTATACTTATAGGACTAAATAGATCCATGTGCAATAAGTTTAATGTAGTAGTGATAGAGTTAACTTCTTTGAATTTGTGGGATGCCTTGTGTTGCTTTCCTTTCAGACAAGTAACACAGTTGTCTTTACAGAAAAACTCCTTTTTAAACATACCATACGCCAAGTTATTCTTAGCCAATTTATTCATTGTCTTAAAGTTAACATGACACATTCTTTTAGAAACAATCTTTGGCCATGTGATTAAGCAGGCCACACATTATGCACTCAGTGTTGTCTTTGGTGGGATATTCAGGCTGTTTTTATTGCTTTTCTTGTTCTCTTCAACAACTTTCCCTTTCTTCTTCAGATCCTTCAGTTGGATAGGAATACTGGTACTATACTCATGTCATGAATCTAAGCTTCCAGCCACTTAGAATCCAGCTGAAATGAAAACACCCTTTTGCCTTGGGTCAATTTTCATTTGGACTCAACCACCTTCTTGGAAGTTCTTTTGGCTGCTTGAATCTTGTTCTTTCTTTGTTTGGTGGTCAAAGATTTATCTTTAGCTAAGGGGATAAGGTTTTCTACCTTGTCCTTCTTTGTGGTGTTGGTGGTAACCATTGTTACATCACTCTTCTTCTCAAGGAACGGCGGGTCAACAGTTGGAACCTCTTACTTATCAGTACCACATCTTGGTTGTCTAATAAACATATAATAGTATAGTAGAGCAGTTTCATTGGTTCCCAATCCACTCTTCTTTTGATAACATTCCTTTGAGTGAGAGGTTGATGCAAGAATAGTGTTGAAGTTATGCTCCTAGATAGCATACCTCTTTGCTTCAGCCTCAGCTATTACTAGCTGGGCTTGAGCCTCAGTCAACTTTGAAACTAAGTCTTTTATTTAAGCCCTGTAGTTGGAGTGCTCATGTTTTAAAGTATATTGCAATGTTTTCTAATTCTTCAATTTTTAGTTTATAGTCAGATTATGCTCTTTTAAAATCACCTTTTAGTATGTTTAAAGACTCAATATTGTTGGAGCATATATTGTCATATATAGTGTGTCCGTCGCTTGTCGAATAGTCTAGGCTTAATGTAATACACCTTGTAAACACATGAAACTGGGTCATTCGCAGGAGCATATGCGAATGAGACTCAGTTGTACGACTGAGCCATGCTAATGGACCAGTCGTGCGACTGAGAGATGCGATTGGGGCATTCGTAAGACTGAACCATAAGAATGGTCCAGTCGTACGATTGAACCATACACATGGTCCAGTCGTACGATTGAACCATACGCATGGTCCAATCGTACGAATGGGCCCAGTCGCATCTAATATGGGCTGAAGCCTATATATACCAGTTTCAATGTGTGGAAACCTAAGGGTTTTAGAGGGTTTGTGCCCGGGGCCTAGGTGCTGCTGGATGAGAGGGGAGATCATGCTCGATCTCCCCTTGCCAAAAGTTGTAATTCTTAAGTTATAACGAGCTTAAAATCGTTATGTTTTATCAATGAAATCATTCAATTATTGTTCGTACTTTTGTTTATCTTTTGGTTTATCACCTTTCGTCAAGAACGTGTTTGGATGTCTACCGATCCAGTGACTTCACAATTGGTATCAGAGCCAGTTACTGCTGGAATGATCTAACAATCATTCTAGCAACCCGAGCTCTTGATTTCTGGATCGAATTCTAGTTCTTTGACAAAAAACCCACTTTGTGTTCTTATTGTTTTGCTCAGATCTTGTTGCATGTGTTTTTTCTATGTTAAAATCAGACCCGGAATCTTCTTCAGATCATAAAAACAAATCCAGTGATACAATTTTTGTGTTTTGTCTCGTCCAAATCATCGGATTAGGGTTTTTCAGCCTTGTGGTGACTGCAGATCTGGTTTTCTATGTTCAGACCCGTTCATGCGATTGGGCCATACGACTGGGCCTCATTCGCAAGATTGAACCATTCGTATGGTCCATTCATACGACTGAACCAGTCGTATGTCCATTCGTACGAATGAACATTCATTCGCACGACTGACCCTTTCGTGTATTTCATTCGCACGACTGACCCATTCGGAGTATCCATTCGCACGAATCACCCATTCGCACGTATGTCTTCATTCGTCTATTCCAGTCGCACGAATGAGCTGTGTACCAGACCAAAAAAAAAAGAAAAAAAAGAGAGTCTGGAACAGCTTCTTGCATGAATTTTTCCCTAAACCATTTTTATCAGTCGGGAAGCCTTCTGAAAAAGTTTGGTAAAATAAATTTTTTTTGGGAAAAGTATTGGGTTATTTTTTCGGTTCATGTTCGGGTCAATAGTGAAGATTTTCTTGGAGAGTCTATGCAAGAGTTAAGGATGAGCAAAGTACATTCACCCTGAGGTTCTTATGTCAAACAAGTTTCGATGGATACCCCATTATTTGTTGGACTTCTAGAATCGGTGAATGTTGTTAGAACACGAAAGAGAAAAGAGAAGACGTCAGCAGTCGGTGCTGATCTTGTGGGGTAGTCAGGAGCATCTGAATATTTATGGGCCAATCAAGTTATATTTATCCGCATAGAGAGGATTCTCATTCTTAGGGGGAATCCATGTATAGAGAAACTGAAGACGCAATCAGAAAGTGATGATATGAGCAGGTTTCTGATGATGAATCTACGTGCATGCTGATTTGTTTGATATTGTCAGCTGTGGATTGGAACCTTCAACCTTTTGCCCAATACACCGTATGAAGACGCCAGGAGAACACAATGTTTATATATTGAGATATGCTGAATGTGAGGGGGAATTTCTGCAGGTGTTAATATTAATCAAGTTAGCCTGTGTGAAGATTGAAGCAATGGAAAACTGTTCATGTCATTATCTGGAAAAATCAGTCATATGGGGAATCTTGCTACTATAATGGTGTTCTGCAAAGTAAACGAAAGCTATTGTGCCTAAATTCATTTTCAGGGATACTGTAGCAACCCGACGGATCGGCAACGTTGGCTAATATGGTTTTTCGTTTGATTATATTGGAAACCAGAGCAAAGATTGACTGAAGATTATAAGAGGTGTTATCTACTATTCGCAAGCAACGTCCAAGGGGGAATTTGTTGGAGCATATATTGTCATATATAGTGTGTCCATCGCTTGTCGAATAGTCTAGGCTTAATGTAATACACCTTGTAAACACATGAAACTGGGTCATTCGCAGGAGCATATGCGAATGAGACTCAGTTGTACGACTGAGCCATGCTAATGGACCAGTCGTGCGACTGAGAGATGCGATTGGAGCATTCGTAAGGCTGAACCATAAGAATGGTCCAGTCGTACGATTGAACCATACGCATGGTCCAGTCGTACGATTAAACCATACGTATGGTCCAATCATACGAATGGGCCCAGTCACATCTAATATGGGCCGAAGCCTATATATACCAGTTTCAATGTGTGGAAACCTAAGGGTTTTAGAGGATTTGTGCCCGGGGCCTAGGTGCTGCTGGATGAGAGGGGAGATCATGCTCGATCTCCCCTTGCCAAAAGTTGTAATTCTTAAGTTGTAACGAGCTTAAAATCATTATATTTTATCAATGAAATCATTCGATTATTGTTCATACTTTTGTTTATCTTTTGGTTTATCACCTTCCGTCAAGAACGTGCTCGGATGTTTACCGATCCAGTGACTTCACAAATATCAGACTTAAGTTTCAAGTTGTAGTCCTGGTACAACTTAACCTTAGCTACGCAGTCAGGTGTATAGAGATGTTCATATACCTTGGTATCATCTGTGTCGGCCATGAGAGCTTGAGTAGGAGTGACATCTTGCACCATAAAACTCCAGTCAACTTTTTGAGCAACAGCTGCGGTTTGCTCTATTAGCTTGGTTGCAGCTTGTGTGGTAGCATGATATTAAGAGGCTTGACCTGCTCCAGGATAGGATCTTGGAGCTTTGTATTCCTTTGCAAAGTGACCAAGTTGGTTACAGTTGTAACACTTAGCCTTTGCTTTGTCAAACCCAAATTTGTTGTTTGCTGGGTTCTGAGGGAATTGCCTTCTAGTTCTCTTATAGAACTTCTTTGCTCTATAGGTAAGGAGAGCCATTTGCTAGAGAATGTCCATGTACTCGACATCATCTAGGCTGAAACACTCCAGATCATCAGAACAGAACTGGAAATCACCAGATTGTTCCTTTCCTGATACAAAAGCACAATTTTCTTAAAAAGGACCTTGTTGAGCTTGTTGACACTTAGGTGTCTCATGAAAAGTGATGTAAGGCCCAGATAAGCATGATGGCTGCTGGTTGTAGGTCAGGTACATCTGGGGCTGTTGAGTTCTTGTACTTTCAACAACATGTAGAGCATTTCTGACAAGAAGGGTTGAGCTGCCATCCATCTACCGCTTGTTCAGATTCTCCATCTCCATACGGTATCCATCAAGGATTCCATACACTTCAGTCATAGTAATTGTTCCAAGGTTTTCAGATCTCCTGATAGAAACACAATAGAAAATCCATTCATGAGAAAGAGTACTCATGAATTTCCTTACTATGTCTTTCTTTTTAAGAGTCACACTCATGGACTGTAGAGATGCTATCAGATCCATGTATCTTAAGTATTGTTGGCTCAAGGTTTCACCATCAATGTAGGTGAAATTCTCGAACTATTGCTTCAGAGCGTCCTTCTTGGATTCTTTGGATTCTGAGGAACCAGAGTATATTAATTTCAAAGTATTAAAGAGTTCCTTAGCTGTTGTGCAATACATAAAGCCTGCCGTAATGGAGTTTGGTATGGTGGTGAGCAAAACACTCATAGCTTTGCAATCAATGTCCATCTTCTAGTAGTCTTCATCAGTGTAATCTTCGACTTCCTTTTCAATCATGGCACCATTTCCAGTTGGTGAGGCCACTTTTGGTATGTATGGTCCATGAGTAAAGAACTTCCACATGCGGGAGTCTTAATACTTGATGAAGCCCTCAATGCGTTGACACAAGCACCTGAAGTTATCAGGAGTGATAATGGGTGCTTTGGTCATGGTTCCCATCTCTGGTTCAGCAGATCTCTGGTTAAGGGCCATTTTGGTTGAGTGAGTGAGTTTGAAGAAACAAGGGTGATTTGGGATGGTTAGATCTCACAATCAAGAGCCTGGATGCTCTGATACCAATTACAGGATAGATATAAGTCTCTCAACACTTAATGTTTCTCATAAACTGGATAAGTATCACTCGTTTGATGAATGCAGAATCAAGAACTCAGTTGATAATAATATAATAATATAATAAGTAAAGAACACAAGAAATGTTTTCAAGATACTTGTATATATTATCTCTCAACTAAGTATTACAAGACTCATGCAGAAGCATGTATACTAAGTTACAATGAGCGACTATATATACTACTATCTACAGCTTGTTATACGTAGATAACATGCTGGGACTTACTACTAAACAAATACTACATTGCTAGAAGTAAGGTATCTTAGATAAAGTATTATCTAAGATAAGGTAATCATGACAGGTCCATAACTTACCTTTTGGTCACCTACTAAAGGTGGAGACTGTACCAACTAAGGAATGGTGAACGGTGGACAAAAGTAAGGTCAACCATATGAACGTGGAAAGCATCTTACAGTGAATCAGAGTAGGCAGCAAGTGTCAGTCGGACCATACTTTGTCCACTGGTTCATACTGTGATTCTTACGAAGGTAAAATGGCTTCGGAAGAATAAGTTCTTCCGATCCATTTATACTTCGGAAGACATAGCTTCTCCTGAGGCTTTGTCTTCGGAAAACTTTGTCTTCTAAGTATTTACTTCGGAAGGAGATCTTCTAAGTCTCGGAAGATTGAGTTCATCCTTTAGAAATTCTTTGGAAGATCATCTTGTAAGCTTCGGAAGTTGCAGCATTGCCTTCGGAAGACTTCTCTTAGTTGTACAGATTTCTTCTCAGTGTTGTTTTGGTTGCACTAGCCTTAATAGATCCAACAGAAAGCACGAGCAACCTTAGACAAGTGACGATTCTTGCGCTCAGCCAACCTATTTTGTTGAGGTGCATGAGGACAAGAAATGCGATAAGAAATACCAGCAGTAGCAAGATACTGAGCCATAACACCATGAATTAACTCAGGGGAACCATCACACTGAAGATGCTTGATGGTGCAAGAAAATAGATTTTCAACCAAAGGTCAAAAATGACAAAAACAATCTACTGCCTGAGAACGATAAGTCATAGGATATATCCAAGTAAATCGACTAAAATCATCAATAATCATGATAAAATAACGATAATCAGAACGAGATAGTGCTAGAGAAGGACCCCATATATCATAATGAATCACATGTAGAGGAACAGTAGACTGAGAAATAATAGAATGAAATAGCAATCGACTAGATTTAGAAATACAACACGAATTGCATGGATTATTTAAAGAAGAACTAGATAATCGTAAAGAAGTAAGCCTATACAGCATAGAATCAAAAGGATGACCTAAGAGAGAAAGCCACAACTTCCTAGATGTGGAACAAGTAGCTGTGAGAGAATACAGCTGACGAGGACTAGCTCGTATGTGGTGGAGAAGCTGCTGGTGTGAGTCTGTGTAGATAAACCAAACTGTGAGAATAAAATAGAAATATAATGATCAATCACAAGTTGTGTGATTGATAGTAAGTTCTTGGGAAGTCCAGGAACTACAAGAACAGAGCGAAGTAACAACGCACATCGTGATAAGCAAAGATAAGAGAAACCAATATGAGATATAGAAAGAGATGTACCATTACCAACCACTACTCGCTCAGAGCCGGTATATGGAACAGTAACAAAAACAATGGTGGGATCAGAGGTCATGTGAGCTGTAGCCCCAGAGTCAGGAATCCACGACTCAACAGTCTGACAAGTATGAGAAAGATCAGCATGAAGCCCAAACTGAGGAGTAGAAGGCTCAAACTGTGGAGTGGATGGTGCGACGGAAGCCCAAGATTGGAAATGTTATGGCCCAAAACCAGAAGTGGGGCTCGGCCTAACAGTAGAATTAGCACGAATTGTTGAGGCTGACAAGTGGAGAAATGTGATCCATGAGAATGCAGCCCATGAGAAGAAGAAAGACCTGCTGATGCAGCCCAAAAGGCCCGGTCCAAATGAAACTGAGTTAGTACCAAAGAGTGAGCTAGAGTTGGACAACCCAGCGTAGGCACCTTCTTCCCTAAATTGGTTCCCAAGATCAACACCAGTACCACCAGTTGAAACATCAGTAAGGTGAGCAGTAAAGCGGCCGGAACCACCACGACCTCCATCATATCGACCACCAAATCGGCCTCCAAAGCTGCCACTGGTATTGCGACCACCACGCTAGTTGCTTCTACCACCACGAGTATCGACGGGATTAGGTCGAACAATGTCCGTTGGTGTGTACCGAAAGTAGCACGTTGAAGCTCTATGATCAGACTTAGCACACATTTGATAGACAATCGACTTGGAGGAATCAGTATGTGATGGTACAATGGTATACGTATCGTAGCAGTAAGCAGAGGTTCAACAGGTGCCTGTCGCTGCTTTAATCGAGCTTCATAGGTGAGTAATTTCGACCTTAGTTGGGAGAATGTAAGAGTTTTCTCCTGATTTTCAACATTCATTACAAAGTTATCAAAATCAGAATGCAGACCTTAAAGAACTTGTGATACCAGTAAGTCATTAGAAATAGGATCTCCAATTACATTCAATGAATCAACAATCTCTTTGGCCTCATTTAGGAAGACAATAATTGATTTGGTATTTTGTTTGAGTAGGTAGAACTGAGTACGTGACTAAGATTGCTTGGCAAAGACAACTTGAATAAAAGTGTCTTCAATTGTCTTCCACAGTAAAGATGTTGAAGCTTAATTTCGAGCTAGATGAAGAATTGAAGGAGATGAAATCGCAATAATCAACGCTTGCACATATCCATCACTTTTCTCCCATATTACTCTGTTAGAAGAATCGGTTGATGGTGTAGGTATGTCTGATTTTAGAAACTTCACTAAACTGAGAGTTTACAGAATTGTAACAATCTGATTCTTCCTATTAAGATAGTCCTATCATCAAGTTTGATGGATAGAAAGTTTGCAATGTTAGGTAAAGAATTGAATGAAGTTCCAGTTGTGTTTACTGTTTCAGAAGAAGAGGAGGAGGATGATGAATAGGAGGAAGACATGGCAAATGTCACCGGAGAAGATCGATAACAGTCGCCGGAGAAGAAGAAGGATTACCGGAGAATGTCACCGGAATCCACAAAGCATAGCTCTGATCCATAAAGAGGTTATGTGAGTATCTAATTGTATTTCTTCATTCATTCAACAGAGGAATGTGCGGCTACATACAGGAACCAATAGAAGATTCTAGAAGAATATCTCAACTAGAATCTAACTAACTCAACAACCATGAACTAACATAACAACCACAAACTAACATACATGACAACCATACTAATATCACTAATATCTATCAAACTCAACATGAGAACCCCGACACCATCTAGAGAAGATGTGTGCGTATTGGTTTTGAGACGGTAGCATGAAAGAAGCAATTTAACGTCATTAGGATGTTAGTTAAATTTGATTCCTCACAAAAAAGATATCTCTCGCATAAAAAGATGAGAAATTAAGTAAAATACGTCTTTACCAACTCGATCTAGGGCCCGTGAATAAACCAGATCAACCAACTCCTTGGTAATGACATTAAGACATTCCATAGCATGAACAAATATAAAAGAGGCCGGATAGTGGGTCTCCATGAGTTATTGAAACTCTTGCGTGGGACTCTTGTATAAAAGATGTAGCCGATTGAAGAGATGTTTTAATCATCTACATCTATTTCTAACCAACACTCATATAAGACTTAATATCAATTAAATAATCCTAGAAACTGAATTATATATATCACTTGGCAAAATCACTAATTTCTTATGCCCCTTCTTGTATCAATCAACATGCTCGTTCAAGATCCAAATGTTGTTAAGGGTTTATGTTATGAACTAAAATTTATACAACTATTGTTATTATAAAATGATAAATATGAAAAAACATTCACCCCTTACAAACAATTATATATATACATATATGTAATTAAAACTAAACAATTCAGGCTAAAATCAAGCCAACTCAAGTTTTAACGAGCCAAGCTGAGCTGGCTTGGTTTTGTAAGAGTTTCGAGCCGGGTTAGCTCGGTTTGCAAACAAGTTGCTTTTGAGCGAGCTCTTTTGTGCTTTTTCTGATCAAGCTTCGAACTTTTAGCTATGAACAGTCCTATCGTTAAATGTGATGTTATAAACCATGACCTCTAGACTAAATCAAATTAACCTTACGCGAGCTGAACATTTTAATATACTTTTTTTTTGTTTTGTACAAATCATCTATTTTTAGTGGTTTCTCTATCATCTCTGGTTGCTTACAAGATTTGATAGGTGTTTAATAACTTGATTATAATAATATCTATTAAACCACTAGGTCGGTGACTACAGTCACCATTTGTAATTTCGTACATTGACCACCAGATTTCACTTATATACGAAATAGGCCCTGTTGTCACAACCAGTAGATCTCTTTAGCTATTAATGGCTTGCTGGAGTGTGACGGCGGTGGTAATAGAAGGGCGGGTAAGTTTCTTCATAAAAAAGCCTCACACGCGCTCGTGCACGCCCCACTCTCCGACTCCAACTTGAACGTGCTTCGCGGCGGGGCAAGCACGGTTCAAGTCAACTAAACAATCAGTAGAGCTTCAAGCCTTCAACCAACCTTTGCTCTTAATTACCGTCTCTCGAAATCACCAACATCGGGAGGTTATACCTATTGACCAAGTCGACGTCATAGAAATCCAACTCCTGGCCGCCATTACGAAGCTACATTGAACAAGATATAGTTCTATAATGATTGAAGAAACGGACATACCCTTTACCGAGGCTGTTCTTGAAGGATCAATGTCGGGTTTGACTTCCACCGAGGAATTATGGAGAATAAATCAATGGTGGAATCAGGATGATTGTATAAATCAATGGTGGAATCAGGAATTTGGTGGAAGAAAGAGAACAATGCCTTCAAATATGAGGATGTACCATATGCATTGTAGGTTATACTATGATATGAGTCAAAGGACTTAGCTTATTTTAGCTTTCTCTTGAGCTTCCTTCTAGGTATCATACCTGTGAAGCAAAATTCAAATGGTTTTTTTAGTTAATACATTTACTCTAAATATTGTATAGTCTTATGTTTAGAGTTAATTTTTTTATACAAAAATATGAAGTTATTGTCCATCGTTGTTTCATTTTAATACGTATACTAATATGTGTTAATTTTACTTTTTGTGCTTTAGTTTAGGATGATTTTAGAAAAAGAGAGTGTGTTGGTGGTTTTTTTTAAAATTATAACATATACATTTAATTTTCTAATCTTAAAGAAGTATAAAATGTTTTTACCTATGTTTTCGTAGAGAATATACGAAGTTTATCACATAAAATTACTTAACACTTGTGTCCATTAGAAATTAAAAAGAAAAACACGCGGCAACACGCGTGAGTTTTATCTCTAGTTATATTAAAAAACCTTTAGAAAAAAGAAGAATACTATTTAAAAAAAAAGCATATAATAAAAATAAATATCTTCTAAAGTGGCGAGAAAACGATCAAGGTGCGTGGGTTTGACCATAGAGTATGTATGTGCAATAACTTCCATCATTCATTCATGGAGGTGGTGACTTGAGAATTAGATTTCATAAGATTTGATTAAATGAACATGGAGAATGACTTGCTCATAACTCCATTCCAACCCACTACCAGATTTCACTTCACTTAAATAAATTTTCATTTAATAAAAGATATATTTTTTCTTCATTTTTCTTACCAAACATTGAAATATAAGCTATTAATTATATAAGCTAAATGTCCCTCAGACTTGGTCCAAGTGGTAAGAATTCCCCCTCCCAAAGTGGAGGTCAGGGGTTCGAACCTCTTTGGTACCGGTTTGGGGACATTTAGAGCAATAAGAAAATTTTTCTTTAAGTCAGTGGTTGTCGAGGCAGATTCTCAGAGCTCGACCCGGTTTTCATCCGGCTGTTACTCCAGAGGGGCAACCCTTGTGGAGGCAGTACGGTTTCCGGGGGAACACCGTAACCAAGTCTGACAATCCAGCGTGGACCCGGTTCAGACAACATAGTCTGGGGCAGATCTTGGCTAGGGTCGCCCAGGGGGGCGATGTGACATTGGGTCACTCATAAGAAAGTCACCGTTCAAAAAAAAATTATATAAGCTAAAATAATACATCGATTGCTACAATAACCATCTACGACTTGTCCACTTCAAAGTCTCTGATTAAGTCACGTCGCTCTATTAATTATAGTTTTTTTTT
>JABSNV010000369.1:0-30000 GCA_024085815.1 Flaveria linearis | reverse complement strand
AATTTAGTTTTGTTTTATTTTACCATGGTTTACTCTTTTTTCGAAAGTGGTGATGGGATAATTGCAGAAACAAGTGAGTCACAATTATAATTTATATAATATACAAGAATTATATCTGTAAGCTACAATTATTAAAGTTCCAGTCACAATTAGATATTTCTGAAAAAAAAAACTCCTTTTTTTCACTCGTTCGCTTTTACAAAAGTGTTTTTGTTAACATGTCACAATCTTGTATATAAAATTAAAACACGGTTTTAATGAATGTCATTTGTTCGTCGTTATTAGAGTGTCTTTTCGGTTACATAAAACAAACAATATTCAGTTCTTTCTTTATAATGGAAAACACACGGTTCACAACAAAATATGTTTATGCTTTTCTATTTGTAAAAATATCACAGATTGCTATGTCTTTTATGGTTGTTTATGCAACTCGTAGTATGTAGGTACCATTTACGTTTGGAAAATGTGATAAGAACTTATGTATTAAAACTGATTACAAGAAAACGTGTGAATCTTGACGCATCATGGTAATAAGTTTTGACACATTGTTGAATGTAAACATGTGGGTCAATATCAATTACATGATTTCAGTAAAACTTTTATGTATTTAGAAGCATCACTGTAACTACTTTAAAAGCCCCCGGAGGATAGCTTGATAGTAAAAAGGTGTATCCCCAATTAAGTGGTTATGGGTACAAATCTTGCGGTGTGCAGGTTTGGTGAATTTTCTGGTAAAAAGAATTGCTGCTCAAAAAGAAAAAAATTAAATACAACATTGAAGGTGTTAGGTGCACCTTTAATACATAAGAGTAAGTCCAGAGTACCAATACAACATTATAGTAAATTACTAACTTGGCATGTATCATCGTAATGAAATTAAATGCACTACTAAAACTGTTAGACGTATCGTTCTAAAAGTTAGGATGCACTACGTCCTTTGACATTGCAAGGGGCACAATCCTCTTAATTTTTGTAGTTTTCAGAGGCATCATTATATAAGATTAAAAGTGTCGTTATAATTAACGTGTATATATGAAAAAGGTCAAACTAAAAAAAGAACAATGTTATATAGAACATATACCAAAGTAGATAGAATATTTTTAGATTTAATGGTATAATTTTTAAAACCTAAATAATACAAATGATATTTGATATAGCAATTTAGCGGAATCTATTTTAGTTTTAGATTTGAAATAAACAATAACCATTTAACTAGTTTCTTAATTTTTGGTGTTTCTATTTTACTTTTCATGTATATTTTAAATTTGTACTAACTAGAGTGTTATATTGTCGTTCTCAATCTTATTAAATATCATTAACACGAACGAAAACCATTGTTACACTTTAAATGATCAGCACAAGGACAAGATACAAAGAGATGGTGCCGCTCTGATAAGGAGAGAGGCATTGGCGGAGCATAGTTAGGACCGGGGGGGGGGGGGGGGGCGCCGCCCCCCCTCTTTTTTTCGTCGGTAGTGTTAAACTTTAGTCCGGTAATGTAAATTTTTGGCTCGGTAGTGTAAATTTTCATATAAAACTCGAGTTCGCCCCCCCTAATAAAAATTATTTTCGCCCCCGCCCCCTTTCGGGAGTGGTCAAGCTCCGTCACTGGAGAGAGGGTGAAAAACACTGAAGCCTAAGGAGAAAATTAAATAGATCTATCAGTATTAGAGAAAAAGAAAGAAAAAAATACCCATTGATAAAAAACGTAAAGTATAGTCAAAATATAAGTTTTAGTTTTGGTTTTATTTTATTTAACAGACACGCTTTTAAATATAAATAATAAAATGGAAAGGAAAGGGAGGAGAAACGGCCACGTAGGTGGAGGAGCATGTGCTAGCTTCATGTGGTTTGTTTGTTGATTTATCAAGTAACTCATTCCTCCAATCGAATTCTTTTCTCTTGGAGCAAATATAAAATATAAAATATAAAATATAAAATGTTAGTATATAAGAATATCTATAATATAATTTGACGGATCAGAAAGAAACTAAGCAAAATAAATAACTTCACATGTAACTCTAACTTTTAATAATTCAATTATGCATGTATACTAATTGTTATCGATGAGAATTGAGAAAACAAATTAAATATTATTGTTTCATGTAACACAAAAGAAAGCTATTGTTATTGGTTTGCTTGTACTATTAAAAAATTGTTAAGTTTTCTATAAAACATATTTTTGTCAAAAATTTCTCAACAAATTTATTAGACCAGGTGGTGAATGGGTGTAATCTAACAGTGGACATGTATTTAGCTAAAAACTTAATGTCCATTAATATTAAGGATCATTAGTGTTTTTCTTTAACGCTGATTCGAATGATAAATGTTATTTTAATCGGACTCATATATGTGTTTCCTAGCCGGGATTACACCCTAACCCTTTTAGGAGAAAACCAATTACTTGAAAAACCATTTGGTCTTAACGTAGACATGTTTGCTTCGAGCGAAACTCGAACACAATACTTCTTCATTTTTAATCGTCTTGAATATCTCAATTCAACCACTTGGGCATCATATAATTGGTGAATCGTTTTGTTTTCTTAAATAATTTGGACGTAGATGCAATATAGGCATTGCACAAAAACCATTGCTTTAGATTCTTAAAATTTAAGATTATAGATGCAATTATACATTATAGAGGGACCATCCGTATAAGTAACTCTAATTATAATTAATTAACTTCTACCATTAAAACAACTCTCATTTGACTTTTAAGCACGGTGATTATCTAAAGTACACAACAAGCATTTAAATAACTTAAATCAGCAAACCCAAGACCAATACACAAATACCTATGAATAATTTACAAGTCAATGCAACAAAGTAACATTCTTTTTCCTTTATGACAGAGGTTAAAAAACCAATATATCCTTTCTTAAATATATTTTTAAATTTAAAAGGTTTCATTATTATTTTATACAAGCGAGCGGACTTCTCACACACATACACATAAAATCAATTTTATTTGATATATACCAAATAAATAAAATTATGTGTCGTGTTATAACTTATAGGCTCTTGATATTAGCATTTAATCATATTTTGATATGGGGAATTAAAATTCCATCTAATATATTATTATTACTCTATAGACCCATGTAATACAAGTTCAAACAATAAAATTAAATTAAATTTGTTAAATAATAAATTTAAATTACGGGTTGCAAATAAAATTTATCGATACATATAAAAAGAGAAAATATAATATATTATTAATCTCAAATCTCTAAAAAAATGTCATTGTAATCAACATTTGATGTTTTTGATGTAAGTTTATCATCACTATTCGTTATTACAATTTTTAGTCCGTCTCTTTTTGTTATCTTTAATGACGCAACATACAATTGACTATGTGAAAACACCGATTGTATCAAATACAACCCTGGAAAGGAACTATCCTTTACTGTTTAAATTTAAAGATAGTATATATTCTGTCCTTGACTATTTATCACTTGAAAACATGTATTCAAAATCTCTATAAATTAGCTACTCATTTGGTTGTTTAAAATAAAGTATAGTATATACTATGTCGTATATATAACTACTTAATTTTAAGAGTGATTTGAATTTTAAAAATAGATTAAAATAGAAATTTAATGTGATATCAATAATTTATAGTGAAAAAATTACATACAGTTTTATAAATAGGGATTAGAATATTTGTTAGTTTAAAAATAATTAATATTTCAAATTCAAATTAAAAAATAACAGATCTGTTATATACAAAACGATAAAACCCAAAAATTTAACGCATACTGATATTTCATAGTTTGATGTGTAACATATATATTCATCAATTTATTTAATGTATTAAAAATAAAAAAATAACGATAAATATATATACTGATCAGTTTTTGCACACCAAAAAAGTAATATTTATTTGGTTTAAAATGTAAAGCTAAAACTAAAATAAGCATCAATAGTTATAAAACAAATTAAAAATATATCATGAAAAATATATTTAAAATTTAAAAACTTAAAGAAAATAGACAAAGTATTTTGGAGTTAAAATAAGCATGAGTAATTATATTGTTTAACCATGATCTTTTGGTAAAATGGCTTTGAGGGGAAAATAAAAATGTAGGTGCTTTATAATTATGACAAGTAGCAAAAGGCGTTTAATATATTGTCAAAGTGTCCTAAAATTAAGTCTTTTATTATATATTAAAGTGAAAATAAATAAAAAAACCTTTTCGATAATAAATACAAAAAAGTTTAAATATTATATTAAGTAACATAACTCTTAAAAAACTAAAACTCTTTACAATATAAAGTTTAATAAACCCAACAAAGCTCAAAATGTGTTTTTAGTTTATATATATTTTCCTAATTTTTAAATAATTTATTTGAATTTTTTAAATTTGTTTACAAAACCATTTTTTCTATTAGAAAGTAAACGAGGCAAGATATTTAAAAGTAGGTAGTGGGAGCTAAGGGTCTTATTTTTGGTCATTTTTACTAATTTAAATATTCGAAATGATCATTTATATGATTGTAAAATAGGTTAGATCCAAATCAAAAAAATGCCAAGTGCCACAAAGGTGCTCTCATATTGTGGACAAGGGTCTCAAATTTAATCATTTACTATATAAGATTATCCTATTAATCAGTAATATTGAAATTCTACTTATACATTGGTGTTTTTCCTTCGTAACCTTTACATAAGTTTTCTTGACTACATGTTCCTATAGGGGATTAAAATAAAATTTTCATAGGGTTGCTATTTAACCGACTATGATTTACGAAACACACTGATGACTAATAAAAAAGACACTAGAAATCATAACACACTGATGACCAATAAAAATGACACTAGCACAAAAGTTGAAAGTAGTAAAGATAAAGATGGCGAATAATTTTTTTTGGGCAGAACACATTTTTAGTGGGTGTTTGGGAATGCATTTTTTACTAACTTTAACTTTTTAACTTTTGAAAAGTTAAAAAGTTATTTTATAGTGTTTGGTAATATGATTGTTATGAGTGAATAAGTTAATAAGTCACTTCATACTAACTTATTAACTTATTGAAAAAGTCAATAAGTCAATAAGCATTTTAAAAAAGCAATGGCAAACATGAAGATAAGGGATACCGAATTAAGATTGTTTGGCATGTGCAAAGACTACATCATAGTATAACAAGTTCTATGTGTTCGAAAGGTAGCATAAATATATGTAAAGGGGTCATGAAAATGGAGATAATCGTTTTAGAATGACTATTTTGCTTCATATCCTATATACTTTTGAGAGAGTTACTTCAACTACTGTTTCAGATAAGTAGACAACTGTTCAATCAAGTTGTCAAATGCATATTTGACCATTCTATATAATTTAAAAGAATAAGTGATGTGGTGGAATATGTTGGGTTCAGTGGTATCTTCGTTAGATTTATTTATCAAAACAGTTTTGATAATTATTAATCAAATTAATAACAGTTAACGCAGCGGAGTAATAATAAAATACCAGAATGAACCCGACAGGATCTGGGTTACAAACAATGCAAATACAGAATATAAATATCCTACTGATGATATATAATATACCTTTGTGGTTAATAATTAACTGTTTGAGACACCAAGGGACAACGAATGAACGCTAGAATCAACGAACACTAAATTGGAACACAGCGGTTGCGGCTCTAAGAGGCGTGATCCACGGTTGCAATCAAATATATCGGTTGTTTGAAAGTTGAAAGAAAAATCGAAGCTTGCAGAGTTCTTCTTTGTGAAGATAAAGAAAACTCCATAAAGTCTTCTTCTCGAGCCAAACAAAGCAAAAAATTCTCTGTATGAATTGTAGTGTTCCACTACAAATTATATATGCAAAAAGTAGTGCTCCACTACAAACTTAAAATGAAAAGGTAGTGCTGCACGTTAGATCACTTCTTCACTTTTGCTTTTCAAAAGAAAGGAATGTTTAATATATTTGAAAAAGAAATCTTGCTTTTCAAAAGAATGTTTACAGATCACATTCTTCAATCACTTAGTTTCCTTTATTTATTTTAAATAAACATTAATACTAAATAATTTATAACAATTATAAATTATAAAAAAACCGATATAGTTCGTAAGCGCCAATTAATCAAATTAAGTGGACTTAATATTTGTTACCCAAGGTGTAACTCTTACGGGTCATAGCTCGGTTGGTAACTTGACGTAACCGAACCCGTACATAATCCAACAAGCTCCCACTTGGACGACATTCGGTTAAATTCCACGTAGACAGTCAGCGGCGCTCTAGCTGCACATGGCTGCCCCCAACAAGGTATGACACTTTAAAGTCATTAACCAAACATCTTCTTCTAGTATTATTTTACTATAACAAGACAATAAACTTATGGTGATCATAGTCATTTATCCTTTCTGTAAAAGACATCAATTGAGTCATTGAGATTAATTCTCATATAGGACTCAATCATTATAGTTCTCGATCTAGATTCAAAATAGTCCAATCAAACACACAGTCAGTTTGGGTGAGGCCTCACACTTCACCAGTTTGAATCAACGAGGGCGCCACGATGTCTAACTGCTACATATAATGTAAGAGTACAGAATCCCTTATTGACTACATATAACTCCCACTGAACTTCAGAATTATTCCCAACCAAAGCCTTTATGACTGGCAGTTACGCGACAGCGGTTGACAGTGATCAAAGAATAACCCTCGGTAAACGGAAGTTCTAGTATGCATCTCAGGTCATAGGATACTAAATGAGTATACCAGTATCAAAGCATCTTATAATAAAGATGGTTTGTGGCGAGTTACATCCAACGTCATTCATAATGAGGTCTGTGAATTTAGAAGTCAACTCCTTGAGTCTAAATTCAGAATAGTCTTAATTCAGAATTGTTCCCACAAGTCTGACCGACTATGGATAATTTAGAATACAATATCCATGGATTAAACGTATTAAAATTGAACACAGTTATAGGATTCATAATTGTATCTATATCAGTAGATCAAAATGAATTCAAAAGTATAACTGTTTAAAAGTTCATACATCCAAATATTAAATCAAAACATATCACTAGCTAATCTAAGCCCGATTGCATTTCTATGCAGATCATGCTTATCTGAGTCATGGGCTTAGTAAACGGGTCTGCTAGGTTTTGATCTGTGTCGATTTTTTTTATCACGATGTCTCCCTGTTTCACTATGTCCCGTATATAATGAAACTTCCTCTGAATGTGCTTGGCCCTGTGATGAGATCTGGGCTCTTTGGCTTGAGCAATAGCACCTGTGTTATCACAAAATATCTCGATTGGTTGCTGAATACTTAGAACCACATCGAGATCGGCTATGAACTTCTTCATCCAAGCAGCTTCCTTTGCAGCATCAGATGCTGCAATGTATTCAGATTCAGTGGTAGAATCTGCCACCACATTTTGCTTGGAACTTTTCCAAGAGATGGCTCCACCATTGAGTGTGAATACAAAACCAGATTGTGAGCGAGAGTCATCTCGATCAGTTTGAAAACTAGCATCAGTGTAACATCTTACAGTGAGCTGTTCTTCAACTCCTCCAAACATTAAAAACATGTCTTTAGTCCTTCTCAAGTACTTCAGAATGTTTTTAACTGCAGTCCAATGGGCAAAGCCAGGGTTTTGCTGATAACGGCTAGTAATCCTCAAAGCATACGAGACGTCAGGTCTAGTGCACAGCATAGCATACATGATGGAACCAATCGCTGAAGAATATGGGACCTTTTCCATTCGCTTAATATCAATGTCCGTTGAAGGAGATTGCGATTTGTTCAACACGGTACCTTTAGTCATTGGAACACCTCCTTTCTTGGAGTTTTCCATCTTAAAGCGCGTCATCATTTTGTCTATGTATGTGCTTTGACTAAGCCCTAGAAGCCGCTTAGATCTATCCCTATAGATCTTTATTCCTAGAATGTAAGCAGCTTCTCCAAGATCTTTCATTACGAAACAAGCTCCCAACCATTTTTTAACTTCGTTAAGCATTGAGATATTGTTTTCAATGATCAGTATATCATCCACATACAATATGAGGAACGATATAGTGCTCCCACTAGCCTTTCTGTAAACACAAGGCTCATCTTCACTTTTGACAAAACCGAATTCGACGATTCTCTGATCAAAATGAAGATTCCAGCTACGGGATGCCTGTTTAAGTCCATAAATGGACTTATTCAGTTTACACACCTTATTTGGATATTGTGGATCGATAAAACCATCAGGCTGAACCATATAGACATCTTCAGAGAGATGTCCATTTAGAAAAGCGGTTTTGACATCCATTTGCCATATCTCGTAATCATAGTACGCGGCTATGGCAAGCAATATCCTAATCGATTTGATCATACCAACGGATGAGAAAGTTTCATCATAGTCAACACCTTGAGTTTGAGTGAAACCTTTCGCAACTAGCCGTGCTTTATAGGTGTGTACATTTCCATGCATGTCGGTTTTTCTCTTGAAAAGCCACTTGCTCCCTACAGCCCGTGAACCGGGAGGTAGCTCAACCAAGTCCCAGACTTGATTGTCTCGCATGGATTGCATCTCGGCGTTCATGGCATCTAGCCATTTCACAGATTCCGGATCTGAGATAGCAGAGTTGTAGTTAGTAGGTTCATCACTAGAATCAGCTACTACCAGAACCTCAGGACCCTCTAGATTCCAAAGATATCTGTCAGGTTCTTTACGAGTTCTGCTACTTCTGCGAACGCTTGTGTTTATATCTGAATCAGTAACAATTTCTTGTTGTTCAGACGCACCGACTACTTCAGCGTTTGTTTGTGGTTCTCGAATTTCTTCAAGATCCACAATATTACTTCCAGTTCCTCGATCAAGAAACTCTTTCTCGAGGAAATGTGCCTTCCTTTTGATGGAAATCATATTTGCATCAGGATGGTAAAAGTAATACCCGCTTCTATTATAGTATCCAACGAAAATAGCTTTTTCGCCTCGAGGATCTAGCTTGTCATTAGACTCGCTAGTGACATAAGCATCACATCCCCATACTCTAAGGTAAGAAAAATTGGGTTTAGACCCATGCCATATCTCATATGGAGTTTTATCTACCTTCTTAGTCGGTGCCAGATTGACAAGGCGGGCGGCGGTCATAAGAGCATAACTCCAAAAGGAGTGAGGTAAGTTAGTTCTACACATCATCTATCGAACCATGTTAAGTAGGGTTCGATTTCTCCTCTCACTCACGCCATTAAGTTGGGGTGTGCCGGGTGGAGTGAACTGTGAAACAATTTCATATTCCTTTATATGATCAATGAACTCTTGGCTTAGGTATTCTCCACCTCGATCTGATCGAATTACTTTGATAGTCTTATCAATTTGGTTTTCTACTTCGTTCTGAAACTCTTTGAACTTTTCAAAGGTTTCACGTCTATGCTTCATAAGGTAGACTTAGGCGTATCGACTATAATCGTCAATAAACGTAACAAAGTATCTTTCATGATTTCTAGACATGGTTCTGAAAGGACCACATATATCAGAATGCATAAGTGCTAACAGATCCTTAGCCCGTTCACCAACATGGGTGAAAGGATCCTTTGTGAGTTTACCAGCTAAGCAAGATTCGCATTCATCAAAATATTCATGTCCTGTGGATTCAAGAATCCCTTTGGACTGAAGCCTTTTCACACGGGCCCTGCTTATGTGGCCAAGTCTACAATGCCATAGAAACGTATCGTTAATTCAAGATTTGATATGTTTAGAAAGATTATATACATTATTGTTTGTTTGAATATCAATCTCATAAATACCACTTCGAGGTTTAGCCTAAAATAAAAGATATCACTCAAGTAGGCAGAAATAACAGCATCATTAAAAACATACTTGAATCCTTGTTCAAACAATAAAGAAACTGAAATAATGTTTCTGGTTAAACCAGGAGCAAACAAACAATTATTTAAAGTAATTACAAGACCAGATGGACAAGAAAGATGATATGTTCCAGTTGCTAGAACCGGTACTCTTTTCCCATCACCAACGATGAGCTCCATATCGCCTTGTTTCAGTTTCTTCCACTTTTCAGGCTCCTGCAAGACATTAATGATGTGGTAACCACATCCAGTATCAAATACCCATGTGTTGCTGGAAACAGTGAAAAGTTCAATAACATAAATCAGAATACCTGAAGAAGAGCCTTCACCATTAGCCTTCTTCACCTTCAGCTTGGCTAGATAGTCAGGACAGTTACGTCTCCAGTGTCCCATCTTATTGCATTCAAACAGTGTCGCTCCTCAGGAGGGGGCGCTGCTTTGTCTTTAGCCAGCTGTTTGTTATTGGTGGCAGGCTTGGCAGCAACAACTTTACCTTTACCCTTATTGTTATAAGTTTTTTTTCTTGGGGTTTGGTTTCCTAACACCAGTAGATCGGACCATCAACATTTGACTGGCTTTACCTGGTATGTTTTGCTCAGTAGTTTTGAGCATACCGTGTAGTTCAGCTACACTCTTAACCCACGCATTCATATTAAAGTTCATTATGAACTGGTCGTAAGAACTAGGCAAGGAGTTCAAAATAAAGTCTACTGCCATTTCATCTTGCATAGGATAACCAAGTTTGGCCATTTGGTCGATGTACCCTTTCATTTTAAGCACATGGGCACTAACAGGCGAGCCTACTTGCATTTTGTAGGATATAAGCTGCTTCATGGTATCATAGCGCTCTTATCGGGCCTGTTTCTGAAACATGCCCTTAAGTTGCTCAATCATGTCAAATGCAGTCATGTCCTCCATGTTCTTCTGGAGATCAGGAGACATGGTGGCTAGCATAAGGCAGGCTACCTCATCGGCATCCTCCTTAAATTTTTCCCAAGTTCTACGGGCTGCGGCCGTATTGTTTTTAGGCTCGCTGGGAACAGCGCTATCTATAACATAGAGCTTTTTCGCCATCTTGAGAACCAATCTCAGATTTCGGTGCCATGCGAGAAAGTTGGTGTTATCAAGTTTCTCTTTCTCAAGAATAGACTTGAGAATGAAGGAGTTGTTGGTTTCTGAAGACATCTATAAGCAAAATAAATTAATTAGTATTTTCGATGTATTGTTTCCTTATTTTAATTAATAACCCATTTACAGTAATTTTAAATAAGGAATGAGAATCTGGCTTGGTCAGTCACTAAAGACAGCTGGGGCACGCAACATTAGTAAGTGATTAGGCAGATTGACAATGTTTATCAACTGTGAAAATTGCACAACTCTCGTGTATGAGGCCGCAACAACAACATTTGTCAATGCATTGATACGTTTAGCCTCATCTATGCCCACTTTTCTCTCTAGACAGCTGTGGCACGTAACAAGAGAGAAAAGTAATAGTCATCCTAAAATAGTTACTTGTGAAAGGGCCGGATGTGTCAACAAAACCTTGCACCTTGGAAGAATAAACTACACATCAAGTGCGGTGTTATGGCTCCAAACACTGATGTTTCGCTTAATGTTCCAAGTGTTCCTTATAGTAGGGTGGCATAGACTATTGATTTTTATCTATGGGATCCAATTTTAGTGTTTACCGAATAGGGTCAAACACAACGTATAATTAAGTTATACGTGCGTCGTAAAAGTTAGTTTTACAATATATAGTTTGTGATAATAAATGACGAACCCTTTCAGCTCTCGGGACACCAGATTTTAATACCCTATTAAAACTAGGTTCATCGCGAGATAGACAACCGATTTTTAAGTTGATAATTTTAAATTATTAAGATTTAAGTTTTAAAATTTAAACTAATTTTAAATTTAAAAACTTATCTAGTTATCCTTTTAAATGGATAATTAATTTTAATTTAAAAATTATCAAGTTTTAAGTTTTGAAATTCAAACTAATTTTGAATTTGAAAACTTATCCGATTATCCCATTTAAAACAAACAATTTGTTTTAATAATTTAACAAGTTGTAAAAATAAGTTTAAAACTTGTTATTTATTTTGATTGTAAAAAAAACTTTTTTTTTAATTAGTTTGATATTAGGTTGGGTGATATAAAATAAAGCAACCATAATAGCAAAATAATATGTAAATCTAATGACTATGATTGTTTGATCTTACTAGAGCCAAATAGCGAGATCAAGCTAGGTCACGGGTGAAAACACAAAACAACCACAAGGATGGACCTAAGTGCATCTAGTTGTCTTGATGGGCTCCCACTGACTCCTTGATTCGTCTTGTCTCCAGTTTTGACTTCGGGTCTTCAAATATTACAATATTTACAAAAGAAATACAAAATAAAAGAAAACTCTAATCTATTACAACTTTGAGCCATCAAATGGGTCAAAAACCATAAAACCAAAAACTTTAACAATAACAAATCACATCACAACCATTCAACCACAGGGTCTAGCCAGATTTACATATTAAAACATAATCAAAATAATACGGGCAATATTTTGGTTAATAAATATTTAACCAAAATAAACAAGTTGCCCAAAATAATATAAATCAGAAACTTCAAATAATTTTAAAGTTTGTGATCTATAACCAGTTAACAGACCGGATCTGATTTGCATGTTGTAAGCCTGGCTCTGATACCACTGTTGGGTTCAGTGGTATCTTCGTTAGGTTTATTTATCAAAATAGTTTTGATAATTATTAATCAGATTAATAACCGTTAACGCAGCGGAGTAATAATAAAATACCAGAATGAACCCGACAGGATCTGGGTTACAAACAATGCAAATACAGAACATGAATATCCTACTGATGAGATATAATATACCTTTGTGGTTAATAATTAACTGTTTGAGATACCAAGGGACAACGAATGAACGCTAGAATCAACGAACACTAAATTGGAATACAGCGGTTGCGGCTCTAAGAGGCGTGATCCACGGTTGCAATCAAATATATCGGTTGTTTGAAAGTTGAAAGAAAATCGAAGCTTGCAGAGTTATTCTTTGTGAAGATCAAGAAAACTCCATAAAGTCTTCTTCTCGAGCCAAATAAAGCACAAAAATTCTCCGTATGAATTGTAGTGTTCCACTACAAATTATATATGCAAAAAGTAGTGCTCCACTACAACTTAAAATGAAAAGGTAGTGCTGCACCCGTTAGATCACTTCTTCACTTTGCTTTTCAAAAGAAAGGAATGTTTAAATATTTGAAAAAGGAATCTTGCTTTTCAAAAGAATGTTTACAGATCACATTCTTCAATCACTTAGTTTCCTTTATTTATTTTAAATAAACATTAATACTAAATAATTTATAACAATTATAAATTTTAAAAAACCGATATAGTTCGTAAGCGCCAGTTAATCAAATTAAGTGGACTTAATATTTGTTGCCCAAGGTGTAACTCTTACGGGTCATAGCTCGGTTGGCAAGGTGACGTTACCGAACCCGTACATAATCCAACAGAATAGACATTGTCTCTCTTGTAAAAAAAAATTGCACATTTATACATTACTTGCATATGACACATCTGGCCTATGCGATGAATGCATATACCCACAATGGTGAAATACTATCATGAAATGTTTACAGATGATCTGACTAGAATAAGTGAATAACATCCCATATGATTACTTGAAAACAATCATCCAGGCATGAGTTTTCTAGAATGCTAAGAAGTAAGAAGCAATGATTGTGTGCATTAGGTATGAAAAAATTATCCATTTACATGTAAAGGTCAATATATACGAGGCAATTATGGACATCTCACTATTATTATCAAAGCCACTTGCATCATATCATCGGTAGCTCTGACATGCCTACTTTAGGGTAGCGAAGTCTTACAAAGACATAAAATATGCTAAATCAATCATCAATAGTTAGGGAAATCTTAGTGGGTGATGAGCCTCTATGCAATTTTGCACTGAATGATACATAATACATGCAAGAATACCATCTTATAGATGGAATATATGCTGAATGGGCCTAATATGTGAAATTTTCACATATTTATAAAAACCCAAAGATGCTAGAATTTAAATTTTGTCATGAGTTTGCAAGAAATATGCCAAGAGAACCTTTTGGTGGTCTACGTACAAGCTCGATGAAGAATTACACGAGGTCTAACAAGAGTTGGAGCATAACAAATTGACAATCTTAAGTGATATATAAATTCATTTATTATATATATAGCATAATATGATGATATGTGATGTAGGATATACCATAATTGATTAGTCAGATAATAAGACATGATCATCAACTTATGAATATGGATGGACAATAGATTTTCCACGCCACCAGAAAAAGTTCATATATTTACGTGATAATGTCATGGGATTTTTGCTGATTTAGTGGAACTAACTCAAGTAGGTACCGGGAGGGACATCTTAAGCGGTAGAATCAAGCGGTGCCATTCAGTGATTATAGTATGTATGGTCTGTTAAAGAGTAGTTATAGTTATGTATTGTAATAGTTTAATTTGTATTATTTTTGTAACATCTCGATATTCGCGGCGAGTTAACAATAACATATAATATAATAATAATAATAATAATAATAATAATAATAATAATATAATAATAATAGATAATAATAATAATAATAATAATAATAGTATAATAATAATAATGATAATAATAATAATAATTTTATAACTTTAAACTTGTAAAAAAAAATAAGTATTTTACATAAAATAATAACTTTTTAAACTACAGGGACTAAACTGTAAATTAATTAAAACTGAAATAAAACTTTAAACTCAAGTGAAAACTTCTTGAAACCCTAGGAACCATATGTGTAATTTTATTTAAAAACCCAAACCGGCCCCTTCCCTCCCCATCGGACTTTCTTCTCCGGTCACCCTCGCGGCGAACCCCGAAACCTCCAAAATTATTCATTTCGAAGCTCAAAACCGGTCCAACCGGTTCGGAATCAAGATTCGAACCTATGCGTTTAATCATTGAATAATTTGGATCCAAAGCTCACCACCTCGAATCCACTTTATTCCCGACCGTTCAACGGTCGGTTAACCCACTCAAACATTAAAAATGATCAAATTAATCCGACACAACGGTTATACAACTATTCCCAATCTAGCAACACACTCAATTCGATCGAAAACACTACAAACCACCACCATCGGCCCTCATCCTCTGTTCGGACCTGCAACTGAGCCGAGGTCCACCCACGGGGTATTTTTGCATACAATTGATAAAGGGCTTTTAATCATCATTCATAATAGAAGCTTCGTGTAGAACTAATTTGATTATTAACAATGTTTGCACCTCGAATCATACTCAACCGTGGTCGCGACTCGTCTGCAGCTTAACACCATCAATTCGAACATAACCATGTAAGTTATACATATCATTATGATCGATTTTACATGGGGATCAAAAGCCCCATGATAATCGACAATAACAACAACGGATTGGGGTTCAATTTGGGATCGCTCGATTTCTAGGGTTCTTGAGAAAAGGGGGCAAGTTGTTAACTCGGTTTAAAATAATTTGGAACCATTACCAAACGCGGCTATAAGCCTGGTCTACTGGTTCCCGAGCACCTTGCACACTTTGAGGTCCCGGGTTCGAACCCGGGCTCCCTCATCCATTTTTTTAGGCTTTTTAGCCTTTAAATAAAATGATAAAAAAATCAGAATAATTATAAAATTCCTTTTATAAACTTCCAATAATTTTTGAAATCATCTAATTATTTTCTGAAATTTATTTTAAAATTTCTTTATTTATTTAGTTATTTATTTTGTTTAATTAGTTTATTTTTTATAAAATAGATTTAAATATTGTTTATTATATAAGACCATTAAATTGTTTTTCTTATTTAACTCATTAATTATCATTTATTGCAAATAATAAATAATAAAGCTTTTGGTCCAAATGTTACTCCCTAAAAACATAATTATTTTTATGTTTATTTAACTTTTATGTATAAACGGGTTTCTTTTAAAATAATTAACTAGTTATTGGACTTGAAACAATTAATCTTTATAATATTAAGGGACACTATATTAATTAAAGATTTATCATGATAATCGTAGAAATTATTTACATTTTATAATTACACAAAGTATTTAGAATTATTTCTTATAAGTTACATTTTAAACTAATGGTTTAAATTAATAATTTGTTATTAATCAATACGTTATTCCAATTAACCTTAAATAATTATAAAGATTTATTTATACTTAAATTCATTTCTAAATTTATTTACTGGACAAATCCCTTTTAAATCTATGAAAACCCTAATAGAACGTTGATCTTATTATTAACCGTAAACTCGTAATATATGTTTAGGTGCCTTGTAAAGGGATACATTGGATTATCTTGTGATCTTTTATATCATCTTTAATGCATATATCAAAGTGAGTATTTCTATACCCCTTTTCTTATTTTCACACTTTGGGGTGAAACATGTTAACTTATACCATTGCACTTATAAACTTGTTCGAGACTTGTAAACTTATGGTAATTTACTTGTGAGTTGTGGTTAGTTGAACTTTTGTGGTTACCATGTTATGGCATTATATGTACAATCATTAACTATTGCTAGCCCAGCGAAGTCATAGATCTATGGGTAAGACAAGCCTGCTTGGTTGATCCAAGTACACTTAGCTGATCGTATATACTTTTAACGTTAATAGAATATTAACGTCGTTTGATACTTGTAAAACATTGTCGAGGCTTGATTGTTGCATTGTTCATAACATCCCTAATCACTTTATTCACTAATTTACAACTTAAATTGCCATCTTTATATACTTATGTATTCAAAACTATAGAATGCTCACCAACAATATGTTGACCCTTATTTTTAACATGTTTCAGGCAATAGCGTTATGTGACTGTGAACAATCGTAACTCTCACGCCTCGACGATTCCGCTGTTAAGGTTGGGGTGTGACAGATTGGTATCAGAGCCCATAACTATAGGGATTTAGGTTATTAGAAATGGTGACCTAGACTATAGTTGCATGAACCTCATAGAAAGATCCTTATACTTATGTGCTTACATATTGCTACATAATGCTATGCCTTTTGTGCAATTTGATGCCTAGCATAGGATTACCTTAGGTATGCTTAAACTTAGTTACTTGTCTCCCTAAACTCATCTTTGACTCTCCCCGAACATGAAACCTCTTAATCTTATCTTCGACGACACGTGGAATCGTATACTATTACTTATGATCTGGATCTTTAGGCGTATGTCTAATCTATATCAATCTCATCAAGGTTTTGAACCAAAGAAATTTGTGTGACACATAGACACCTGTATTCTGGATTTCCTGGTAAAAAGGCCTTTGGGCTAAGGCAAGCGTATTCGTATAAATCTCATTGTGAGACCAGTTACGCTACCTGGGGATTTCTGGGATGAGTGATAAACTATGGTCAATACACTAGTTTCTAAGGCAAATGAGTCAAATTACCTTGACGTGTCAACGAGTCTAAATAGTAATGCGTTACCAAATGGAACCATCCTTTTTGTATTTTAAAAATCCTTAAATCCTTGAACTGGTTTATTACCAAAGTTTAAATATCTTCTCATTCTTAACCTACATAATGTTCCTGTTAATATTGAACTCATCCTACATTTCAACTCTTACGCTCAACGTGTAACGTGTAACGATATTGAACTCAGCGTTTCATGTAACTATTTCTATACCTTGATCAACGTGAACATGGATCTTAATATACCCAAAGATATTAGGAATCTAAACCAAATGGTCTTCAAAACTTTGAATCGTTACTTATGGTTTTCAAATTTTCTAAGGGTGTGTCCCATGACTAAAAACATGCAATGCTGTAGGTGGAATTCCTACATCTCGGAATACTTAACTTTGTTAATTTAAATATTATAAGTGGTCACCCACCTCAATGATCGAATAAACTAATTACAACTATGTTACCACTTATAAGTACACGTGTCTTCAAAAAGGTTATGGTTGATCTCATAATTTGAGAAGTCCATGTATTTCCTTTCGATTGTGAATCGGATATTCACATCTCATTGTGGTGTTGAATAATTCCTGTCCTTGATTTCGTCTTCCCGATTTAAACCATCTAAGATTTGAACACCACAACAAATTCTATTATCTCGAACTTTGATCTTAAGCTTGTAATCATGATTTTCTATTTTGTTATTGTTGTAATTTGAAATTTTTTAAATTTCTAAATTGATATTCTTTTCTTTTCGCTATTTGTCAAACTTCGTACCATTTGCACCGTGGGGGATGCAAGAGTTTGTGAGTCAACCTATGACTACGAACACTCGTATCTCCTAAATGATTTTTAACTCATCAAAACAGGGGTGATTCCTTACTTTGGTGATGATTCTTCATCTGTTTCGATAAATGGTTTCCAATTATGCGTTTTATGAAAGTTCATCCTCTGGATCAAGGTGATTTCCTTATCGTGAGGATTGACTTCAATTATTTCATTAGAACTTGCATTTCATAAACGACATGATCTCACCAAATAGGATTGAAACCCGTACTTTGGTGACAAATGTCAAACCTCGATGTTTTCTTGTGATAATGAAGCCAAGGCGTGAATTCCATACCTTGATGATAATTCATTTTCATGAATGGCATTGTCTCAAATGGAATGACCTCATCAAAGTAGGAGTGAATTCTGGATTTGATGAAGAAGTTCATTCGGTTATATTTTGTTTTTGTAGAACTTTATCGTTAAGATAGGAGTGATTACCTACCTAATGGTGAGTTACCTTGTCTTATTTCTGTGAATCCTCAATAATGGTGGGATCAAACTGGTTGATTGGTAAGTTAGTGGACATACCTTGGGAATACACCATCAAGTTAGGAGTGAAAACCACACCTTAATGACTATTCCCATTTCTTGATCTTCAACTTACCAAGGTTGTAATCAAGTGACGAGAAGCGTGTAGTAACTTGAAGGGTGAAACAATGTTAGAGTTTCGACCAATCAAGCCAAAGCATGATTTCCGAACTTGAAAGGAGACCCGATTGTTTTAGGTTGATTTTGACTCCAACCTTGGAGCACTTAATTCTTAAATCGATTTCTTCCCCTTTTATTCTATTGACTCGATCTAGCTACATCGAACCATTTATTCCTTACTTATCAACTTTCATTTTGAGATATCATCAAACCCATAAGTATAGTCTTCCTAAACAATCCTTTGTCAAATAAAGATATTAACAAATACCTTTCTTATTGTTTGCGTCATTTCTTGAATCGTTTTTGAATCTTTAACCTTGAAAATCATTGAAATTCTAACTTGGTTTTGAACAACAAGACTCGTTATTATCCTCACTGCGATATGGATATATGGTTCATAAACCTTCGTAACTTGTAGTCATGGGTTTGGCATAAAGGAAAAGACGTAACTTGGTATGTGTCCAAGTGTTTCACCTTCATTTATGACAAAACCTAACCTCCGTGTTCCCGTAAATCTCCTGTTTAACTTTTCATCCACTAAATGTATCTTATTTTAAATGTTATGATGACAATCGGTGCATTATAGACCGATTGGCTAAAAATTCAATTCGACCCATATCACAACGTCGAGAAATTGACCTGTATCTGTTTCAAATATTCGTATCCATGGTATGGCGTTAAAACATCGATCGTCATTTTGAACGATTGATTCATTCTCTGTTTTAATAATATTCTTAACCATCGTTGTGAACTTATTTCAAGATCTTCGCATAGTGTATTATTCTTAGACCGATGGTTGGTCAAAGGAGAAATACATATTCACAAGATATGCGTTAAGGTCGTTTCATATGGTGACATTTGGGATTCTTAAAATTCCGACGGTTAACATTTCTTATCATTGTTGGTCTTTTATTGATTTCTAGACATCACCTTACCATGAAATTATATTCTGGAAGTTGTGATTATAAGTCTAATATACGATGGTAACTCGGCATCGCTTTCCAACAATTCATATCAAAACGTCTCACATTTCACTGATAGGGTTCAAATTGGCATGCATTATGCCAAGAATCTTGTAAGATTCCATCAAGTGAAGTGTTTCATCTGTAATTAAACGTCAATCACTGTTAGTTTGAACCCTTATCTTTCATTTAACTCTTTTGAAGTTCATTCTTAATTTTGAAATGAAATTCTTTAAAGTAGGGGAGACGATAACATCTTGTATTAACGTTCATTCTTAATCAACGTGAAAGCTTATAATGTTAACTAGAAGCCACATACTTTAGGCTCTCTTTTTACCTCTAATGGCTCTGCCATTACACATAAAGTAAACACTAAAGCGGTCAGCTTAATCGATGATGAATTTTCTTCTTTTGATACCTTATCAAAACCTGAAAGTTCTTCAAAGTGTACCTCAGAAATTAAAAACACAGACTGCATCAGGAAAGAAAAAGAGGATCACTATGATCTATCTGTGGCTTCATGCTCACCTTCTGATTCACCTGAGTACGTGAGGACCAAGTGAAATCCAAGCGTCCTCATCGTTTCGTCTCAGCCTCCTCGTAAACAATTTCGGGACGAAATTTCCTAAAGTAGGGGAGACTGTAACATCTCGTATATTTGCGGCGCGTTAACAATAACATATATAATAATAATAATAATAATAATAATAATAATATAATAATAATAATAATAATAATAATAATATAAGTATAATAATAATAATGATAATAATAATAATATATTTTCTAACTTTAAACTTGTAAAAAAAATAAGTATTTTACATAAAATAATAACTTTTAAACTACAGGGACTAAACTGTAAATTAATTAAACTGAAATAAAACTTTAAAACTCAAGTGAAACTTCTTGAAACCCCAGGGACCATATGTGTAATTTTATTTAAAAACCCAAACCGGCCCCTTCCCTCCCCGTCGGACTTTCTTCTCCGGCCACCCTCGCCGGCGAACCCCGAAACCTCCAAAATTATTCAATTTCGAAGCTCAAAACCGGTCCAACCGGTTCGGAATCAAGATTCGAACCCTATGCGTTTAATCATTGAATAATTTGGATCCAAAGCTCACCACCTCGAATCCACTTTATTCCCGACCGTTCAACGTCGGTTACCAACTCAAACATTAAAATGATCAAATTAATCCGACACAACGGTTATACAACTATTCCCATCTAGCAACACACTCAATTCGATCGAAAACACTACAAACCACCACCATCGGCCTCATCCTCTGTTTGGACCTGCAACTGAGCCGAGGTCCACCCACGGGTATTTTTGCATACAATTGATAAAGGGCTTTTAATCATCATTCACAATAGAAGCTTCGTGTAGAACTAATTTGATTATAACAATGTTTGCACCTCGAATCATACTCAACCGTGGTCGCGACTCGTCTGCAGCTTAACACCATCAATTCGAACATAACCATGTAAGTTATACATATCATTATGATCGATTTTACATGGGGATCAAAGCCCCATGATAATCGACAATACAACAACGGATTGGGGTTCAATTTGGGATCGCTCGATTTCTAGGGTTCTTGAGAAAAGGGGTGATATGTGAAAAATTAGACATGTTAAGAATACATATCTTTTCCCATTTTAAGTGATTTTTGTTTCAAATTAATCTTTAGCGATACTTAATTGTGATTAATTTGATTTTTGTAGCTTCGAATGGTGGTTTGATGATTTCAAAAGAAAAAAACCAAGAATTCATGAAGAGTTTGGAAGTTTAGAGGCTGTCATGGCCATGACAGGAGCTGTCAAGACCATAACAAGCTGCAGACCCCCCTTTTTGAGCGCAATATGGCCATGACAAACTGGGTCATGGCATGACACGCATCAGGTCCCCTTTTTAACCCCTTCTTCTTCTTCATTGAGGGGGAGATGATTTTTGAAGATAAAACCCTAGTTTTTCTTCATCTTTGAAGGAGATTTGAAGGGAGTTTCTTAAGAGTTCAAGAGAGGTTAAAGATCAAGCATTTCAAAGAAAGATTCAACTTCACACAACCCATCCTCACTCATCTTTGGTTTGAAAATCTCTAGACCTAACATGTTTTCTTCCATTTCTATGAGTTTGGTTGTGACTTTTGTAAGCCTCATGGGCTAAATACTCTTAATCACTTAGATTAGATGAAGCTTAGCATACTTTGACATTTTGTATGAAACCTTGGTGGTGTTTATGTCAATGCTCATTACAAAGCTATGAATGTCCTTTAATGGTGGTGTGTTCTTGTTTAACTTGATGAAATATTGAATCTTGTGGGTGTTGCAACCACATTATGTTGGAAAACCATGTGTGTTGGAACATTTATTCATGAATTGCATAACCTAGTATGTAGTTTATGGCATTTGACTAGAAATAGTGAATGAATGGTTGAATATCTAGTAAAGTTGAACAAGTATGCATCCTTATACATGTGTTTGTGAAAACCATTGTGTTTGTTATGAATACCTCCTAACTTTGTTATGTAAAACCATAGATAATGCGCAAATTTATGGTTCATAAATTCATGTTAGGATATTCATAAATTGAAGGATATATATAGGTATTGTTACATTACGTGAATTGAGGTGGTTGCCACGTGTTCATCGTGTTAACTTTCCAAGATTTGTGGGTTTGGTATCCTTGACGGGAGTCCAAATCATAATTAACATTGCATAATATTATCATTAGTTCTTCATGGCATAACTTTAGGTGGCTATTGTGTGTTTATCGTCTTAGCTTTCCAAAGAGTTATATAATTAGATAACTTTGACAAGAGTCTAGTTTATATCCATTTTCATGTGTAGAAAATGATCTCACCATAGGTTCATACATGTCGTCATTGTTTTGCTAAGCGGATTCAAAGTCTAAGTGATACCTTCCTCTGATTGTTATCTTCATCTTTATCTACTTTCTTCAATTAGTTTAATGTTAGTTAAATTAGTTAACGATAATATTCATAAATCCTCTTCATCGGCTAGATAATGATAAAGACTTAGTATCAGGAGCTCTCGTGTCCATGGATCGATACTTGTTTCTTACCAAAAGCTATACTACTAATCGATAGGTACACTTGCCTATTGTGTGTGTAGTTAGTCATAAGGTGAAAATATTTTATAATTTAAAGCTTAATTGTGTAAATTTGTTGCTAAAGTTTATATATCAAAAACACACATCAAGTTTTTGGCGCCGTTGCCGGGGACACGGCAATTCTGAGAAAGATCCGAGTCATTACATTAGCCAATCCTTTGTATTTACTATTTTAATTTAATTTAATTTTTTTTGTTACCTTTATCTTTCTTTACGCGTTTGGTAGTGTTTGTGTTTCAGGAAGCTTATGTCCGCATCTTCACCGGTTGATGATCTTGTAGAGCCTTATTCTGAACCCGAAAAAGTAATCAGGAGAAACTTGAGGGCAAGATCCCACAAAGTAGCACAAGAAATCGAAGGTGAAGCGACGAGGCTAGAGTACTCAAACGAGACCGAAAGTGAAAAGGAGGATACAAACGAACAGAAAGTGAAGAAGAGCACACCGAAGACACAATGGCGAGGCAAGAAGATAGAAGAACAATCTATGATTTTGCCAAACCATCTTTAGAAGGTGCAAAACCTAGCATTGTACGACCGAATGTGCAAGCAACAACTTTGAGATCAAGTCAAGCACAATTCAAATGATCCAAAACAATTGTCAATTTGATGGGCGTCCGGATGATGACCCAAACTTTCACCTTGCAAACTTTCTTGAGATATGTGATACCTTCAAGATTAATGGAGTTAGTGATGATGCAATTAGACTCCGATTATTCTCTTTCTCATTACGTGATAGAGCAAAGCAATGGTTGAACACACTTCCTGTTGGTTCCATCACCACTTGGAATCAAATGGCCGAAAAGTTTCTCTTGAAGTATTTTCCACCATCGAAAACCGCTAGATTAAGGAACTTGATCACATCATTTATGCAAGATGAAGGAGAATCACTATATGAAGCATGGGAAAGGTACAAAGATTCAATGAGGAAGTGTCCACACCATGGATTGGAACCTTGGTTTCAAATCCAAACATTTTACAACGGGTTATGTCCGGAAAGTCGTCAGATTATTGATGCATCTTCACGAGGTGCATTTTGGGATAAAACACACGAGGAGGCACATGAGTTGATTGAAGATTTGGCTAACAACAGTTGTTCATGGCAAGCTCCAAGAACAAGGCAACCTAGACAGGGTGTTCATCAAGTTGATACATATCATTCTTTATCTGCACAAGTTGAAGCACTTACAAATCGAATGAATCAAATGCAGGTAAACAGGGCCCAAGTAGTTTGTGATATGTGTGGGGGACCACATATGAGTGCAGATTGTCAACAAAGGGAAATGTTCAACCCTCCGGAACAAGTTGATTATATGGGAAGTCAAGTTCGTCCTCAAAATAACCCATATAGTAACTCATACAATGCGGGTTGGAAAAATCATCCAAATTTCAGTTGGAAAGCAAGTGGTAGCAACCAACCCCCGGGATTTCAACCAAGACCAACATATCAAAACCATCAACAACAAGGCTATCAACCGTATCAACAACAAACTCACAATCAATTCCGCTCCCAAAATCAAAATCAATATCAACAATTCCAACATCAAGGATCAAGTAGTGGTTCACAACCAGAAAAGAAACCCAATTTGGAAGAGATGATGGCACAATTTCTATCTACAGCCGAAAGTCGTCATCAAAGTTCGAAGCTCGTCACCAACAACACGAATGGAATTGAGAAACCATCGAGCCACAATGCAAAGTATAGAAGCTCAAGTGGGAGAAATTTCAAGGCAATTATCCGAAAGGCAACCTGGTGGTCTTCCGAGTAACACCGAGCCTAATCCTAAAGCTCATGTGAAGGCGGTCACGACTAGAAGTGGCAAGACCACTCATTCGGATAACTTAGCTTCTACATCCGAGCCAATTAATGAAGAGGAAGTTGAGGTTCAAGACGAGGTGCAACATACTAGGCAAAGCCCATCAAGTACCGCACAAGTCAAAGAACCATTGAGAGTTTACAAGCCCACTATTCCTTATCCCGGTAGATTGAAAAAGGAAAAGATGGAAGAACAATATGGTAAATTTCTTGAACTTTTTAAGCAATTGCATATTAACTTACCATTTGTTGAAGCTTTATCACAGATGCCAAAGTATGCCAAGTTTCTTAAAGACATTCTAACAAACAAGAAAAACTCGAGGAGCTTTCGCATGTGACGTTGAATGAAGAATGCTCAGCGGTTTTGCAAAACAAGCTACCGAAGAAAATGACCGATCCAGTGAGTTTTACTATTCCTTGTTAATTGGTAGTTTATCTGTTAGCAATGCATTGGCCGACTTAGGTGCTAGCATCAATTTGATGCCCTACTCGGTATTTGCAAAATTAGACCTAGGTGAGCCTAGACCGACCCGAATGAGCATCCAACTTGCCGATCGATCTGTAAAGTACCCTAGAGGCATAGTTGAGAACATGTTGGTTAAAATTGATAAATTTGTGTTTCCGGTTGATTTTGTAATTCTTGACATGGATGAAGATAAAAATGTACCACTTATCTTAGGTCGCCCATTCTTAGCTACCTCTAGAGCCTTAATTGATGTATGCAATGGTAAATTAACTCTAAGGGTAGATGAAGAAGAGGTAGTCTTTGATATTAAAAATTCCATGCAACATTCACAAAATCATGATGATTCATTATATTTTATTGATACTATTGACTCATATGTGGATCATTATCTGCAGGAAAGTTGTGAACAAAATGCTTTGGACACACAATTGCTTGATGGGGAAAACTTTGACATTTGTCACGTGCAAGTTGTTGATGAGTTAGCTTGCTCGTTAACCAATGAACCATCCTCAAGTCCAAAAGTATTTGAAGTATCGGAAAGCGATGAAGCAAATAAGGCTAAACCATCTGTTGAGGAACCACCATCATTGGAACTTAAGGAGCTACCATCTCATTTGGAGTATGCCTACTTGGATGAGGATTCCAAATTACCCGTCATTATCGCGACCGATTTGACGAATGATGAAAAGGTGAAGCTCTTAGAGGTGTTAAAGACGCACAAGAAAGCTATGGCTTGGAAGATCATGGATATAAAAGGAATACATCCTTCATTTTGTACCCATAAGATCTTAATGGAAGATGAGTACAAGCCGGTGGTGCAACATCAACGTCGCCTTAACCCTAACATGCAAGAAGTTGTAAAGAAGGAAGTAATCAAGCTACTTGATGCGGGCTTAATCTATCCGATTTCCGATTCCCCATGGGTTAGCCCGGTTCAAGTGGTACCAAAGAAAGGAGGTATGACGGTGGTGACGAATGAAAAGAATGAGCTTATACCCACAAGAACCGTCACGGGTTGGAGAGTTTGCATCGATTACCGCAAGCTCAACGATGCAACAAGAAAAGATCATTTTCCTTTACCTTTCATTGATCAATGTTAGAACGTTATCTGGGAACATGTTTTATTGTTTTCTTGATGGTTTTTCAGGATATTTTCAAATTCCTATTGCACCGAGGACCAAGAAAAGACGACATTTACATGTCCTTATGGCACTTTCGCATACAGAAGAATGCCATTTGGGTTATGTAATGCACCGGCCACGTTTCAAAGATGTATGGTTGCCATATTTCATGACATGGTCGAAGACTCAATGGAAGTGTTCATGGATGATTTCTCGGTCTTTGGAAATTCATTTGATCATTGTTTAAGTAACTTGGAAAGGATGCTTGCAAGATGCGAGGAATCAAATCTTGTTTTGAATTGGGAGAAATGCCACTTCATGGTGAAGGAAGGCATTGTCTTAGGACATAAGATTTCGAATGCGGGGCTAGAGGTAGATAGGGCAAAAGTGGAAACCATTTCGAAACTACCACCACCAAATTCTGTCAAAGCAATAAGAAGTTTCTTAGGTCATGCCGGCTTTTATAGACGTTTTATCAAAGACTTCTCAAAAATAGCAAGACCTATGACCCAACTTCTTGAAAAAGATGTGCCTTTTATTTTAATGATGAATGCTTGGTTGCATTTAATCTGTTGAAAGAGAAATTAATAAATGCACCCATAATGGTAGCCCCGGATTGGAATCTCCCATTTGAACTAATGTGTGATGCTAGTGACTATGCAGTTGGAGCAGTTTTAGGGCAACGAAAGGAAAGACATTTTCATCCAATCTACTACGCAAGCAAAACCCTTAATGATGCTCAAGAGAACTACACAACAACTGAAAAAGAATTGCTTGCTGTGGTTTTTGCTTTTGATAAATTTCGTTCTTACCTTGTTTTATCGAAACTGTTGTTTATACTGATCATGCAGCTCTCAGATACCTTTTTGGAAAACAAGATGCAAAACCGAGATTGATTCGATGGATCTTGCTTTTACAAGAGTTTGACATAGAGATACAAGACAAAAAGGGGGCTGAGAACGTCGCAGCTGACCATCTTTCTCGTCTCGAGAACCCGTCTTTAGAAGAACTCGGGAATCCAACATAAATGACAATTTTCCACATGAATTTCTTTTGCAGGTTCAAGAGATTGATGATCATCCTTGGTTCGCAGATTTTGCAAACTACCTTGCGGGTGGGTTCTCGTTAAAGGAATGACCTACCAACAGAAAAAGAAATTCTTTACTGATTTAAAGCACTACTTTTGGGAAGACCCGCATCTGTTTAAGGTATGTGCAGATCAAGTGGTGAGAAGATGTGTGTATGGTAGTGAGGCGATGAGCATTATTCGCCATTGTCATGAAGGACCCACTGGTGGACATCATGGGGCTAATTACACCGCCAAGAAGGTTTACGACTCTGGATTCTATTGGCCCACCATTTTTAAGGATGCACATGCATTGGTAAAAGCTTGTGATGCTTGCCAACGAGCAGGTAACATCTCATCCCGTGATGAGATGCCCCAAAACGGGATTCAGGTATGTGAGGTATTGATATTTGGGGCATCGACTTCATGGGACCATTTCCATCTTCACGAGGACACAAATACATCCTAGTTGTTGTTGATTATGTCTCAAAATGGGCAGAAGCACAGGCATTGCCCACAAACGATGCTAGGGTTGTTGTGAAGTTTTTAAGAAAGTTGTTCACACGGTTTGGAACCCCCAAGGCCTTAATTAGTGACCGAGGCACTATTTCTGTAACTCGTTACTCGAAAAAGCTTTATCACACTATGGTGTTCACCATAGATTTTCAACGGCGTATCATCCACAAACGAGTGGACAAGTGGAAGTCACTAATCGAGGCCTTAAACGCATTCTGGAGCGAACAGTGGGGCAAAACCGAAAGATTTGGTCAGATAAGCTAGATGATGCTTTATGGGCTTTTCGAACCGCTTACAAAACACAATAGGCACAACACCATTTAAGTTGGTGTACGGAAAAGCTTGTCATCTACCATTTGAAATTGAGCACAAAGCATATTGGGCTTTAAAATCAGTAACCTTGACTTAAGATGTGCAGGTGAAAACAGATGGTTGCAGGTTCATGAGCTTGAAGAATTGAGAAATCAAGCTTACGAGAACTCTAGAATCTACAAGGAACGAACAAAGCAATCACACGACAATCACTTGAAGGATAACAAACAATTCAAGTAGGAGAGCGTGTCTTGCTTTACAATTCAAGACTTCGGTTGTTTCCAGGAAAGTTAAAATCACGATGGACAGGTCCTTACCTTGTGAAACAAGTATTTCCATATGGCACCGTTGAAATAGAACATCCGGACGGAAGAGTTTTCAAAGTGAATGGTCATCGATTGAAACATTACATCGAAGGCCCGGTGGATGAGGAATTGGAGATTGTGAATCTTCACCCCAAGAACAATTAATGCGGGGTCGAGTCAAGCTAAAGACTCGTAATAAACTAAGCGCTTCCGGGTGGCAACCCGAGGTTTGAACGCATTATGGTATTGTATGTTCTCTTTTTACGGGCTCTATAATGTTTTGATTTTTAGGAAATCGTTGTTTTCTTTTAGCATGATGAAACGCGAGATTTAATTACCGGCGTCACTCGGTAAGTATTTCTTAAGTGATTATGCTAATCATTCGAAAAAACCAATAACTAAATTTGAAATCATTATCTTTTGGTATAACCGTTAAATATTATATTTACAAAAAAATTAATATTTATTTTATTAGGTAATTGTAATAGAATTAATGACAAAAAAAAAAAATTAGATGATAAGATAAATTTTCTTATTAATTAAAAAAAAAAAAAAATTGAAAATGTATTGTCATGACCATGACACAAAAGTAATGCCCATGACATTTGCATTGTCAGGAGCAAAAGCTACTGTCATGACTATGACCATTTTTGTCATGGCCATATCCTGGTCAAATTTTCAAAAAAAAAAAAAAAAAATTTTGAATCTTAAAAGAAACTAAATCTCAAGATCTTCTTCCATCCTCTTCCATTTTCTCCATTCTCCATCTTCTTCCATTTCTTTCTCCCTTCCCTCCCTTCCTCCCATCCTCCACAACACGCAACAGCCATCTCGAAGAGACCATCCCGCAACGAGCGACACCCCCGCAGCTACCAGCACATCGCGACACAACCACACCTACAACCCAGCTTCTACCACCCGCAGCCACCAAACCGTCGCCAACATCCATCAAACCACCCCATCATCCCGACCACACATCACATCGCAACAGCAGCCAAGCCCACGCGACACACCGACCGTCGCCCCCCACCATCCCGCGACCAGACGACCGCAAGCCACACAACCTCCGACCACCACTTCGCGACTAACAACCGAAACACAACCACCAGCAGCCCCAAATTCAACCTCATTTCCCTTCTCTTCTCTTGATTTTTCTCCTACAAAGGTGATGGCGAATGACGATCTTCATCGGTTCTTCAATGAGCAAAGGCAGCGAGAGGCTAAGTCGGATTTGAAGCCATTCGCTTAAGAGAACTTTGAGCCATCACGTACGATTTTTGCATTCCACCTTGGAAGCTCTTGGAGAGAAACTCGTGTTGACGCGATGCTCACGAAACCATGGCAACGTTTCTTCTCGATTCGTCAGCCTCAGTACAAAGAGCTAGTGTTGGAATTCTGTGCTACTTATCGGTTTGCTCACCCGGTTACTGACTTACATGATAAGAATGCCATTTCTTTCGATTGGGTGGTGAGGAACGCAAGCTTTCTGTTGCTCAGCTTGGGAGCGCGCTTGG